>CM018693.1:95619757-95803223 GCA_009363875.1 Mikania micrantha
AGCTCTAAGTGTGCAAAAGTTGAACATTGGCAAATGTTTAACTGTGCAACATTTATTCATTCACAAAGAATCTTAGTGTGCACACAATTGAAAATTCGTAAATTTTCTAACAGTGGTACCCTTTCATTCGCAAATGATCTGAGTGTGTACATGTTGAACATTCGTAAACGTTCTAGCTCTGCAACAATTATTCATTTGCAAATAATCTGTGTGTGCGCAAGTTGAACATACGTAAATTTTCTAACTATGCACCAAATATCATTCGTAAATGATCTAGGTGTGCACAAGTTCAACATTCGTGAATGTTATAACTGGCAACACATAATTTGCAAAAGATCTTGAGTGTGCCCAAGCTGAACATTCGTAAATGTTCTAAATGTGCAACACTTTCATTCGCAAATGATCTGAGTGTGAACAAGTTTAACATTCGCAAATGTTCTAACTGTTCAACACTTATTCATTCGCAGATGATTTGAGTGTGCGACAGTTGAAATTCGTAAATGTTCTATGTGTGCTACACTTTCATTCGCAAATGATCTGAGTGTCCACCATTTGAACATTCGTAAATGTTCTAACTGTGCAACAGTTATTCATCCCGAAATGATCTTAGTGCGCAGAAGTTGAACATTCGTAAATAGTCTAACTGTGTAACACTTATTTATTTGCAAATGATCTGACTGTGCGCATGTTGAGCATTCATAAATGTTCTAACTGTGCAACATATACATTTTCAAATGATCTTGACTATGCACAAGTTGAACATTCTTAGATATTCTAATTGAGCAACACATTCATTCGCAAATTATCTGAGTGTGCACAAGTTGAACATTCTTAAATATTCTAACTGTGCAACACATTCATTCACAAATTATCTGAGTGTGCAAAAGTTGAACATTCGGAAATGTTCTAACTGTGCAACACTTTCATTCGCAAGTGATCTAAGTGTGCAAAAGTTGAACATTGGCAAATGTTCTAACTTTGCAACACTTATTCATTCACAAAGAATCTTAGTGTGCACCAATTGAAAATTCGTAAATTTTCTAACGGTGCTACACTTTCATTCGTAAATGATCTGGGTTTGCACAAGTAGAAAATTCATAAATATTCTAAATGTGCAACACATTCATTTGCAAAGGATCTTGAGTGTGCACAAGTTGAACATTCGGAAATGTTCTGAATGTGCAAAACTTTCATTCGCAAGTGAACTAAGTGTGCAAAAGTTGAACATTGGCAAATGTTCTAACTGTGCAACACTTATTCATCACAAACGATCTTAGTGTGCACCAATTGAAAATTCGTAAATTTTCTAACTGTGCTACACTTTCATTCGCAAATGATCTGAGTTTGTACAAGTTGAACATTCATAAATGTTCTAACTGTGCAACACATTCATTTGCAAAGGATCTTGAGTGTGCACAAGTTCAACATTCGGAATTGCTCTGACTATGCAACACTTTCATTCGCAAATGCTCTAAGTGTGCAAAAGTTGAACATTGGCAAATGTTCTAACTGTGGAAAACTTATTCACTCAGAAAGAATCTTAGTGTGCACCAATTGAAAATTCGTAAATTTTCTAACTGTGCTACACTTTCATTCGCAAATGATCTGATTTTGTACAAGTTGAACATTCATAAATGTTCTAACTGTGCAACACATTCATTTGCAAAGGATCTTGAGTGTGCACAAGTTCAACATTCGGAAATGCTCTGACTATGCAACACTTTCATTCGCAAGTGCTCTAAGTGTGCAAAAGTTGAACATTGGCAAATGTTCTAACTGTGCAACAGTTATTCATTCAGAAAGAATCTTAGTGTGCACCAATTGAAAATTCGTAAATTTTCTAACGGTGCTACACTTTCATTCGTAAATGATCTGAGTTTGCACAAGTAGAAAATTCATAAATGTTCTAAATGTGCTACACATTCATTTGCAAAGGATCTTGAGTGTGCACGTGTTGAACATTCGGAAATGTTCTGAATGTGCAAAACTTTCATTCGCAAGAGCTCTAAGTGTGCAAAAGTTGAACATTGGCAAATGTTCTAACTGTGCAACACTTATTCATTCACAAAGAATCTTAGTGTGCACCAATTGAAAATTCGTAAATGTTCTAACAGTGCTACACTTTCATTCGCAAATGATCTGAGTGTGTACATGTTGAACATTCGTAAACGTTCTAGCTCTGCAACAATTATTCATTAGCAAATGATCTGTGTGTGCGCAAGTTGAACATACGTAAATTTTCTAACTATGCACCAAATATTCATTCGTAAATGATCTAGGTGTGCACAAGTTCAACATTCGTGAATGTTATAACTGTGCAACACATTAATTTGCAAAAGATCTTGAGTGTGCCCAAGTTGAACATTCGTAAATGTTCTAAATGTGCAACACTTTCATTCGCAAATGATCTGAGTGTGAACAAGTTTAACATTCGCAAATGTTCTAACTGTTCAACACTTATTCATTCGCAGATGATTTGAGTGTGCGACAGTTGAAAATTCGTAAATGTTCTATGTGTGCTACACTTTCATTCGCAAATGATCTGAGTGTGCACAATTTGAACATTCGTAAATGTTCTAACTGTGCAACACTTATTCATCCCGAAATGATCTTAGTGCGCAGAAGTTGAACATTCGTAAATAGTCTAACTGTGTAACACTTATTTATTTGCAAATGATCTGACTGTGCGCATGTTGAGCATTCATAAATGTTCTAACTGTTCAACATATACATTTGCAAATGATCTTGACTATGCACAAGTTGAACATTCTTAGATATTCTAATTGTGCAACACATTCATTCGCAAATTATCTGAGTGTGCACAAGTTGAACATTCTTAAATATTCTAACTGTGCAACACATTCATTCGCAAATTATCTGAGTGTGCAAAAGTTGAACATTCGGATATGTTCTAACTGTGCAACACTTTCATTCGCAAGTGATCTAAGTGTGCAAAAGTTGAACATTGGCAAATGTTCTAACTTTGCAACACTTATTCATTCACAAAGAATCTTAGTGTGCACCAATTGAAAATTCGTAAATTTTCTAACGGTGCGACACTTTCACTCGTAAATGATCTGAGTTTGCACAAGTAGAAATTCATAAATATTCTAAATGTGCAACACATTCATTTGCAAAGGATCTTGAGTGTGCACAAGTTGAACATTCGGAAATGTTCTCAATGTGCAAAACTTTCATTCGCAAGTGAACTAAGTGTGCAAAAGTTGAACATTGGCAAATGTTCTAACTGTGCAACACTTATTCATCACAAACGATCTTAGTGTGCACCAATTGAAAATTCGTAAATTTTCTAACTGTGCTACACTTTCATTCGCAAATGATCTGAGTTTGTACAAGTTGAACATTCATAAATGTTCTAACTGTGCAACACATTCATTTGCAAAAGATCTTGAGTGTGCACAAGTTCAACATTCGGAAATGCTCTGACTATGCAACACTTTCATTCGCAAGTGCTCTAAGTGTGCAAAAGTTGAACATTGGCAAATGTTCTAACTGTGCAAAACTTATTCACTCAGAAAGAATCTTAGTGTGCACCAATTGAAAATTCGTAAATTTTCTAACTGTGCTACACTTTCATTCGCAAATGATCTGATTTTGTACAAGTTGAACATTCATAAATGTTCTAACTGTGCAACACATTCATTTGCAAAGGATCTTGAGTGTGCACAAGTTCAACATTCGGAAATGCTCTGACTATGCAACACTTTCATTCGCAAGTGCTCTAAGTGTGCAAAAGTTGAACATTGGCAAATGTTCTAACTGTGCAACAGTTATTCATTCAGAAAGAATCTTAGTGTGCACCAATTGAAAATTCGTAAATTTTCTAACGGTGCTACACTTTCATTCGTAAATGATCTGAGTTTGCACAAGTAGAAAATTCATAAATGTTCTAAATGTGCTACACATTCATTTGCAAAGGATCTTGAGTGTGCACGTGTTGAACATTCGGAAATGTTCTGAATGTGCAAAACTTTCATTCGCAAGAGCTCTAAGTGTGCAAAAGTTGAACATTGGCAAATGTTCTAACTGTGCAACACTTATTCATTCACAAAGAATCTTAGTGTGCACCAATTGAAAATTCGTAAATTTTCTAACAGTGCTACACTTTCATTCGCAAATGATCTGAGTGTGTACATGTTGAACATTCGTAAACGTTCTAGCTCTGCAACAATTATTCATTAGCAAATGATCTGTGTGTGCGCAACTTGAACATACGTAAATTTTCTAACTATGCACCAAATATTCATTCGTAAATGATCTAGGTGTGCACAAGTTGAACATTCGTGAATGTTATAACTGTGCAACACATTAATTTGCAAAAGATCTTGAGTGTGCCCAAGTTGAACATTCGTAAATGTTCTAAATGTGCAACACTTTCATTCGCAAATGATCTGAGTGTGAACAAGTTTAACATTCGCAAATGTTCTAACTGTTCAACACTTATTCATTCGCAGATGATTTGAGTGTGCGACAGTTGAAAATTCGTAAATGTTCTATGTGTGCTACACTTTCATTCGCAAATGATCTGAATGTGCACAATTTTAACATTCGTAAATGTTCTAACTGTGCAACACTTATTCATCCCGAAATGATCTTAGTGCGCAGAAGTTGAACATTCGTAAATAGTCTAACTGTGTAACACTTATTTATTTGCAAATGATCTGACTGTGCGCATGTTGAGCATTCATAAATGTTCTAACTGTGCAACATATACATTTGCAAATGATCTTGACTATGCACAAGTTGAAAATTCTTAGATATTCTAATTGTGCAACACATTCATTCGCAAATTATCTGAGTGTGCACAAGTTGAACATTCTTAAATATTCTAACTGTGCAACACATTCATTCGCAAATTATCTGAGTGTGCAAAAGTTGAACATTCGGAAATTTTCTAACTGTGCAACACTTTCATTCGCAAGTGATCTAAGTGTGCAAAAGTTGAACATTGGCAAATGTTCTAACTTTGCAACACTTATTCATTCACAAAGAATCTTAGGGTGCACCAATTGAAAATTCGTAAATTTTCTAATGGAGCTACACTTTCATTCGTAAATGATCTGAGTTTGCACAAGTAGAAAATTCATAAATATTCTAAATGTGCAACACATTCGTTTGCAAAGGATCTTGAGTGTGCACAAGTTGAACATTCGGAAATGTTCTGAATGTGCAAAACTTTCATTCGCAAGTGAACTAAGTGTGTAAAAGTTGAACATTGGCAAATGTTCTAACTGTGCAACACTTATTCATCACAAACGATCTTAGTGTGCGCCAATTGAAAATTCGTAAATTTTCTAACTGTGCTACACTTTCATTCGCAAATGATCTGAGTTTGTACAAGTTGAACATTCATAAATGTTCTAACTGTGCAACACATTCATTTGCAAAGGATCTTGAGTGTGCCCAAGTTCAACATTTGGAAATGCTCTGACTATGCAACACTTTCATTCACAAGTGCTCTAAGTGTGCAAAAGTTGAACATTGGCAAATGTTCTAACTGTGCAACACTTATTCATTCAGAAAGAATCTTAGTGTGCACCAATTGAAATTTGTAAATTTTCTAACTGTGCTACACTTTCATTCGCAAATGATCTGAGTGTGTACATGTTGAACATTCGTAAACGTTCTAGCTCTGCAACAATTATTCATTAGCAAATGATCTGTGTGTGCGCAACTTGAACATACGTAAATTTTCTAACTATGCACCAAATATTCATTCGTAAATGATATAGGTGTGCACAAGTTGAACATTCGTAAATGTTATAACTGTGCAACACATCCATTTGCAAAAGATCTTGAGTGTGCCCAAGTTGAACATTCGTAAATGTTCTAACTATGCAACACTTTCATTCGCAAATGATCTGAGTGTGCACAAGTTTGACATTCGCAAATGTTCTAACTGTTCAACACTTATTCATTCGCAAATGATTTGAGTGTGCAACAATTGAAAATTCGTAAATGGTCTATGTGTGCTACACTTTCATTCGCAAATGATCTGAGTGTGCACACTTTGAACATTCGTAAATGTTCTAACTGTGCAACACTTATTCATCCCCAAATGATCTTAGTGCGCACAAGTTGAACATTCGTAAATAGTCTTACAGTGTAACACTTATTTATTTGCAAATTATCTGACTGTGCGCAAGTTAAGCCTTCATAAATGTTCTAACTGTGCAACACATTCATTTGCAAATGATCTTGATTGTGCACAAGTTGAACATTCTTAAATATTCTAACTGTGCAACACATTCATTCGCAAATTATCTGTGTGTGCACAAGTTGAACATTCGGAATTGTTCTAACTGTGCAACACTTTCATTCGCAAATGATCTGAGTGTGCATAAGTTTAACATTCACAAATGTTCTAACTGTTCAACACTTATTCATTCTCAAATGATTTGAGTGTGCAACAGTTGAAAATTCGTAAATGTTCTATGTGTGCTACACTTTCATTCACAAATGATCTACTTGAGTGTACCCAAGTTGAACATTCGTCAATGTTCTAACTATGCAACACTTTCATTCGCAAATGATCTGAGTGTGCACAAGTTTAACATTCGCAAATGTTCTAACTGTTCAACACTTATTCATTCGCAAATGATTTGAGTGTGCAACAATTGAAAATTCGTAAATGTTCTATGTGTGCTACACTTTCATTCTCAAATGATCTGAGTGTGCACAATTTGAACATTCGTAAATGTTCTAACTGTGCAACACTTATTTGTCGCACCCCGAGAAATCCCATCCCTTCCGGGGCGCGAGCGGCGGCAGATTGTCAGGATCGCAGTCTCCGGTCACACAACATGCGAGACCTATATGTCTGGTTTCATACATACGTCCAATAACTTGGATAAAACAGTTTGTAAAATCAGAGTTGCGGAAGTAAAATATAAGTTAACAAAACAGTTTAACATTCATAAGTAGCGGAGGCATTAACTTAAAACAGTTTTCAAAACAACACAAGTTTAATGTTGCGGAAGCGGTTAAAGATGGTTAGATAATACAAAGGTAACACGATCAATGTTTAAATATTATCAAATGGCCTAAGACACTACAGTAGATGCATGGACTCCATCCTAGCATCCTAGTCCTTGTGCACGTGCCTTAGTTACCTGAGAAAACATGCGAGTAAAAGGTCAACACAAAGGTTGGTGAGAGCACAGGTTTGTAATCAGCAGTAAACATCAAAATGTTTAAAGTATAGTTTGCAGGTCTATTTTTCAATACAATGCAATATCAATTGATAGCTAGTCAATATGTTTTATATCATATGCGGCTTCGCAACCGAAGCTAACATGCTGCCTCCCGCCATATCCATCCAAGACATGGCAAATGTTGTTTGGTCAATTATGCACTGTTCCGACCTCCAGTCGGCGTGGCCATACGGCTCGCAACAGTGGGGCTTGTCAGGCCCAAATAGTACTATTCAGAATTACCACGCTGAGCGCTACGCGCTATTAATGGTTCGAGGTGTGTTTAATAAGGACTTATCAGTTTTGTGGATGAATGCCACACATATGCATATACGATATTAGCATGTACAAAAAGGGGCCGTGAACTCACCTGATAGTAGTTCCGGTATGTGAGTGTTCGCGTCTGCGAGAGCTAGCACCTGCTAATATGCACCTATATCCATATAGGTGTGAGTATGTGTTTTGTGATGTGTTGTAATCCATACAACTCCAAGTGTCGGTGTGCTCAACCGAGTGCATGTGTTAACTAGTGAGACTCGATGAATCGTTGGTGACACGATTGTTATGTTTATGTGCCTTGATGCACATAAGACACCAAAATGCATCCTATGACTCTAATCACATAAGTTACCCTTTTTAAAAAGTTTCCAATTTGGGAAAGTGTGGTTGTGAAATCCCATTTCATAAAGCCAATAACTTCCAATATGTTTATAAAATCATGTTTTAACACTTAGAACGCATCGTCGGCGCATAAATCATCATATACGCCGTTTTGCCCAAATAAAGCTTCCTTATTTGGAAAGTATCCGTTTAAAACTCATTTTCACAAATCAAGGTTTCCAAATATGTTAGAAATCATTTCTAAACGTATTTCAATAATCCAAGTTCATCGAATCTTTCAAAAACATCAAAGCCCTCTTTTCATTTACAAAAGTTTCCATTTTTAGTAAGTTTCTATATGACCATGTTTTTGACAAAATCAAATATCCCAATGTGTTTCTAAACACTCCAATACACATTTAACAACATCTAAACATGTCTAACATGTCTAGATCATCCCAAATCCAAGACTTGCACATAAAAGTTTCCTTTTATGGCAACTTTGTCCAAATCATCATCAAATAACACTTAACTTAACCAAACTTCTAACATTTCTAATCACCAAAATCAGTAAATCTATAACAAATACTCATCAAATCACCAACAATTTCAAGCACAATAATCATACGGAGTTGCATGTGGGTTTTTACCCATTGCATGTATGATCTAACTAAAGATAAGCATATAAAACTACCTTAGAAAGTAGGATTCAATGGAAACAGTGGCTGATGATAATGATCCAACTGTTGATGATAGTTTCTAGCTTCCTAACTCCTTCTCCAAGCTTCAAGGACTCCAAGAACACCTCTAGTTGCAAGGGATGGCTTCAATGATGACTCCAGGAGGTTTGGGTGGTGTTTACAAAGGTTTTTGATCGAGTTTGTGAGTATAAAGTCGGAAGAAAGTGGAAGAGTTCGACTAAAAACGAAATGAGTTGGCTTATATTGAAATTTTGATCTACATGGCCTTCGCGTACCGCGGAGGCCGATCAAAATTTACTACCGCGTACCGCGATAGGATTCGGGAGTCTCGACTCCCGGTTTGCGCCGCGTACCGCGAAGCCTTTCGTCGAGGGACCGTCGCGTATCGCGATGGGTCCTTTTCCTTGTTTTTCGATTTCGTTGATACGATTTCGCTCGTACTTGATTCCTACGTTTATCCTAAACATCTAATGCATGTTTAAGCATATAAATACAAAGTAGCACATAAATTTGATTGATCACCAACGTTCGTGAGACTCGTGTGTGTTTCGATAATTCCTAGAATTATCGTCGATAGTTTGTGCTCGTGTCTAACGAAGTGTTTGCACGTTTGATTAATCCAAATCAACGTGTAATGCACAATTCAATAATTCCTCGAATTATTGTTTTGTGTTAGTGTTGTGGTTGCCACACTTGGTTTCTAAAACCAATGTGCAATGTACGATTCGATAGTTCCATGAACTATCGTTTCGTAGTGGTTTGTGTTCAACTCATCTAATTAAACATAATTAAATAAAATGCAACAAGTATGAATGTGAAATGTAAAGAATATAAGAGCTGCAATTTACCTGAAATTGCCGAGTGTCACATCATCCCCTTGTTGAAAGAAATTTCGTCCCGAAATTTGGTTGTTGTTGGTAGTGTTTGAGAAGCAATAGTGTTTGAAAGACAAAAAATTTTCCGGTTGTCACGTCATCCCCTTGTTGAAAGGAATTTCGTCCCGAAATTTATTCGTTGTTGTCGACATTCGACGTTGTCTGTTTGAAAAGATGGGGATATTTGCGCATCATCTGATCTTTACGCTCCCACGTGAATTCGGGTCCGCGTTTCGAGTTCCATCGAACTTTGACAATGGGTATCTTGCTCTGTTTAAGTTGTTTGACCTCACGGTCCATGATTTCCACCGGCTCTTCCACGAACCGTAGTTGTTCATCCACCTGGATCTCATCCAGTGGAATTATAAGTGTCTCATCTGATAAACATTTCTTCAGGTTCGAGACATGAAATACATTGTGAACTCCGTCAAGTTTGGCTGGTAAGTTGAGTTGGTATGCCACTGGACCAATTCCCTTCAGGATCTCGAAAGGCCCAATATACCGTGGGTTCAGTTTGCCTCGTTTACCAAAACGAATGATGCCCTTCCATGGCGAAACCTTCAGAAGGACTTTGTCTCCTACCTGAAATTCCAGGGGTTTTCGACGTTTGTCGGCATAGCTCTTTTGACGATCTCGAGCTGCTGCCATGCGGTTTCTGATTTGTACGATTTTCTCCGTCGTTTCGTGTACAAGTTCCGGGCCAGTGAGCTGGTTGTCGCTCACTTCCGCCCAGCAGATGGGTGATCGGCATTTCCTGCCATAGAGGGCCTCAAAAGGCGCTGCCTTGATACTAGTGTGGTAGCTGTTGTTGTAGGAAAACTCCACCAATGGCAGGTGAGTTTCCCAGCTACTACCGAAGTCCACTACGCACGCTCGTAGCATATCTTCAAGAGTTTGTATCGTGCGTTCGCTCTGGCCATCAGTTTGTGGGTGGTATGCCGTACTCATATCCAACCGCGTGCCAAGCGACTTCTGCAATGATTTCCAGAAGTTAGAGGTGAATCTGGCGTCTCGATCTGAAATAATGGAGATTGGCACTCCATGTCGCGAGACAACTTCCTTGACATAGATTCTGGCTAGTCTTTCCATCTTGTCATTTTCCTTGATCGCAAGGAAATGTGCTGACTTGGTCAGTCGGTCCACAATTACCCAAATAGTGTCACATCCACTAGGTGTTCGGGGTAATTTGGTGATGAAATCCATGGAAATCTGTTCCCATTTCCACATGGGGATCTCGGGTTGTGTGAGTAATCCAGAGGGGTTCTGGTACTCGATCTTGACTTTGGCACAGGTCAAGCATTTGCCTACGTAGATAGTGATGTCGGCTTTCATGTGTGGCCACCAGTAAAGTACCTTCAGATCGTGATACATCTTATCAAATCCTAGGTGAATGGAATACCGGGATTTGTGAGCCTCATCCATCACAAGGTCTCGTAGGTTCCCGTGATGTGGAACCCAGACGCGTTCCATGAAATACTGTAAGCCATCGGCTTTTTCCGTAAGTTGTTGTTCCATTCCCCTTAGTGATTCAGCCGCTAAGTTTTCAGGTTTCAATGCCTCCACCTGGGCATTACGTATCTGTTCAGGGAGATTGGGAAGGATTGTGAGCTGTAAAGCTCGTACCCTCTTGGGTTTCGAAGTGTTTTTCCGGCTTAGAGCATCGGCCACCACATTGGCCTTCCCCGGATGATACTTGATAGCACACTCATAGTCGTTAAGAAGCTCGAGCCAGCGACGTTGTCGCATGTTCAATTCTTTCTGCTCGAATATGTGTTGGAGACTCTTATGATCAGTGAATATCGTACACTTTGTACCATACAGGTAGTGCCTCCAGATCTTGAGTGCAAATACCACGGCTCCAAGTTCCAAGTCGTGGGTGGTGTAGTTCTTCTCGTGGACTTTCAGTTGCCGAAAAGCATATGCGATCACCTTTTCCCGCTGCATCAGCACACAGCCGAGTCCTTGTATCGAGGCGTCGTAATATACTACGAAGTCGTCCGTTCCATCAGGAAGAGATAAGATAGGTGCACTACAGAGCTTCTGCTTGAGAAGTTGAAATGCATACTCCTGTTTGTCAGTCCAGAGATACTTCTTGTCCTTATGGGTTAAAGCTGTAAGGGGTTGTGCTATCTTTGAAAATCCTTCGATAAATCGTCGATAATAGCCTGCCAAGCCTAGGAATTGTTGCACCTCAGTTGGGGTCTTTGGTGCTTCCCAGTTCTTGATCGCCTCTATCTTAGATTTATCAACATGAATCCCTTGTTCATTCACAACATGACCTAAGAATTGGACTTCTCGAATCCAGAAGTCGCATTTGGAGAGTTTAGCGTACAGCTTCTCTTGTCGTAGCAATTCAAGAGCCAATTGAAGGTGCTCCTTGTGTTCCTCCTGGGTTTTGGAGTAGATGAGAATATCATCTATGAAGACAATAATGAACTTGTCGAGGTATGGTTTGCACACTCTATTCATGAGGTCCATGAATACTGCGGGTGCGTTTGTCAGCCCAAACGGCATAACCAAGAACTCATAATGGCCATACCGAGTGCGAAAAGCAGTCTTGGGGATATCTTCTTCCTGAATCCTCAACTGATGGTACCCAGATCGCAGATCGATCTTAGAGTAGTAACTTGATCCTTGTAGTTGATCGAACAAATCATCGATCCGAGGTAAGGGGTAACGGTTCTTGATTGTCACTTTGTTCAACTCACGGTAGTCAATACACATGCGAAACGTGCCATCCTTCTTCTTTACAAGTAAGACCGGAGCTCCCCAGGGTGAGAAGCTTGGTCTGATGAAACCCTTGTCCAACAGCTCTTGCAGTTGATTGGACAGTTCCTGCATCTCCGAAGGTGCAAGTCGATATGGTGCTTGTGCGATAGGTGCTGCTCCCGGCACAAGGTCTATGCGGAACTCCACTTGTCGAGGTGGTGGTAGTCCTGGTAGATCCTCAGGGAATACATCGGGATAGTCGCATACGACTGGGATGTCTTCTATTTTCTTCTCCTCTCCAGTCTTGTCGGTGATAAGCGCCAGAATGGCTGTGTATCCCTTTCGTAAGCATTTGTGAGTTTTCATGCACGAGATGATGTTCAGAGGAGTGTCACTCCTTTCGCCCTTGATATCTAGAGTTTCTCCGCCAGGGAGAGGTATGCGCACAACCTTGTCATGGCAAATGATTTCAGCCTGGTTTTCGGACAACCAATCCATGCCTACTACAACATCAAAATTGCCTAGTGTAACTGGCATAAGGTCAATCTTAAATTTATGGCCTGCTAGCTCTAAAGTGCATTCTTTAAGAACGTGCTTAGTCACAATCAATTTACCATTAGCTAGCTCTACTGTATACTCAAACTCTAAGGTCGTTGGGGTAATGGCAAGTATCTCATTAAAGTCCTTAGATATAAATCTTTTCTCAGCTCCAGTATCAAACAATACAGAAGCATAATTATCGTTCAAGAGATACGTACCGGTTGCAAGGTTGGGATCCCTCCTGGCCTCCTTGGCCCCAATCACGAAGGCTAGTCCCCTCGTGCCATTGTTCCCATTATTGTTGTTCTGTTGGTTGTTGTTGTTGGGGTTGTGGAGTCTTTGCAAGTAGTTCACCCCTGTAGTCTTTAGCTGCATGTCCCCCTTTTCCACAGCGCTGACATTGGAAACGGCCACACTGACCCTGTGCATGATGGAAGTTGCACTTGTGGCATTTGGGGCGTTTTCCTGCATAGCCCCCTTGGTTTTGAGTGCTGGGGATGGGTGGTGCATAAGCTTGGGTCGATCCAAACTTACGCTGCTGTGGTGGTGGTTGAAGAGTGGTTGGTTTATTCAGGGCGTCATCCCATTTTCGTTTGCCCTTGTCGTTGGTTGTGGTTACAGCACCGCGGGGTGGTAAGAGTCCTTGTGCGACAGCTGAATCGGTGAGCTTGTGAGTTAGTCGCACGGCAAGTTGCATGGTTATGGGGTCAGCAGAGAGCACCATGCCCTGAATTTGAGGTGGCAGTCCATCAATGTACTTCTCTATATGTTTGAAGGGTGGAGTTGCCATTTCCTGGCACAGATTTGCTAACTCATAAAATCGAGCCGTGTAAGCCTTGACCTCGGAACCAACCATCTTGTGGTTCCAAAACTCAGTCTCAAGTTTCTGCACCTCACCACGAGGGCAGTATTCGCGGTTCTACATTTGCTTAAAGTTATCCCAAGGCAGAGCATTGGCTGCATCAAGCCCTAGGTTCTGAACGTTGGCATTCCACCAAGTGAGGGCAGCTCCCTCGAATGTCCCTGCAGCGAACTTGACCCTGTCCTCGTTCCTGCAGTTGCTCATGGCGAAGGCTGATTCCGCCTTCTCAATCCAGCGTAATAGCCCAACGGCTCCCTCAGTGCCACTGAATGAATGGGGTTTGCAATCCAGAAACATCTTGAATGTGTAGAAAGGAGGGTTAGGATTTGCTCCTAAGATATGCAAAGAGTAGAGTTGGGTTAAGTATCGGGTAAACGTGTTGAATTGGAAACAAGTGATTGTGGTGCAAGGTGAATATGAACTCATCACCTTGGTTCAGTGGGTTTTGATTACGGGCAGCTTCTCGTGCAGCAAGTACCTCCTCAACCCGTTCGTTGATGAGGGCGTTCAGTTCAGCTGCAGTAAGGTTGATGTTTCCTCGTCCGCCTGCATTCCTACGTCCTCCACGTCTTCCAGCCATGATCTTCATAGCAAGAATGAGTGTTAGTGTTTGTCCAGTGACCAACGTAGTGTGTGTGCGGTAGGTACTGAAGAAATACATGTAAAGCCATCGGCTATCGCCGTCATGGGTAGTCACGTGCGGTGGTGAACGTAATGCATAAAAGATGTGTCATGTGCGCAAGTATCACACTACTAAGCACTAAGTGTTGTGTGGAGACTAGTGGTTATAGACTAAGTTCACTAAATGCAAACCTAATTCGCAATAACCGGAGGCTCTGATACCAATCTGTAGCATCCCGAGAAATCCCGTCCCTTCCGGGGCGCGAGCGGCGGCAGATTGTCAGTATCGCAGTCTCTGGTCACACAACATGCGAGACCTATATGTCTGGTTTCATACATACGTCCAATAACTTGGATAAAACAGTTTGTAAAATTAGAGTTGCGGAAGTAAAATATAAGTTAACAAAACAGTTTAACATTCATAAGTAATGGAGGCATTAACTTAAAACAGTTTTCAAAACAACACAAGTTTAATGTTGCGGAAGCGATTAAAGATGGGTAGATAATACAAAGGTAACACGATCAATGTTTAAATATTATCAAATGGCCTAAGACACTACAGTAGATGCATGGACTCCATCCTAGCATCCTAGTCCTTGTGCACGTGCCTTAGTTACCTGAGAAAACATGCGAGTAAAAGGTCAACACAAAGGTTGGTGAGAGCACAGGTTTGTAATCAACAGTAAACATCAAAATGTTTTGCAGGTCTATTTTTCAATACAATGCAATATCAATTGATAGCTAGTCAATATGTTTTATATCATATGCGGGTTCGCAACCGAAGCTAACATGCTGCCTCCCGCCATATCCATCCAAGACATGGCAAATGTTGTTTGGTCAATTATGCACTGTTCCGACCTCCAGTCGGGGTGGCCATACGGCTCGCAACAGTGGGGCTTGTCAGGCCCAAATAGTACTATTCAGAATTACCACGCTGAGCGCTACGTGCTATTAACGGTTCGAGGTGTGTTTAATGAGGACTTATCAGTTTTGTGGATGAATGCCACACATATGCATATACGATATTAGCATGTACAAAAATAACCAAAAGTGTGTAAGTTGTTCAAAACAGTTGTATGCAATGTTTTCTCCCCCAAAGGTAGAAAATGTAAAAAGGGGCCGTGAACTAACCTGATAGTAATTCCGGTATGTGAGTGTTCGCGTCTGCGAGAGCTAGCACCTGCTAGTATGCACCTATATCCATATAGGTGTGAGTATGTGATTTGTGATGTGTTGTAATCCATACAACTCCAAGTGTCGGTGTGCTCAACCGAGTGCATGTGTTAACTAGTGAGACTCGATGAATCGTTGGTGACACGATTGTTGTGTTTATGTGCCTTGATGCACATAAGACACCAAAATGCATCCTATGACTCTAATCACATAAGTTACCCTTTTTAGAAAGTTTCCAATTTGGGAAAGTGTGGTTGTGAAATCCCATTTCATAAAGCCAATAACTTCCAATATGTTTATAAAATCATGTTTTAACACTTAGAACGCATCGTCGGCGCATAAATCATCATATACGCCGTTTTGCCCAAATAAAGCTTCCTTATTTGGAAAGTATCCGTTTAAAACTCATTTTCACAAATCAAGGTTTCCAAATATGTTAGAAATCATTTCTAAATGTATTTCAATAATCCAAGTTCATCGAATCTTTCAAAAACATCAAAAGCCCTCTTTTCATTTACAAAAGTTTCCATTTTTAGTAAGTTTCTATATGACCATGTTTTTGACAAAATCAAATATCCCAATGTGTTTCTAAACACTCCAATACACATTTAACAACATCTAAACATGTCTAACATGTCTAGATCATCCCAAATCCAAGACTTGCACATAAAAGTTTCCTTTTATGGCAACTTTGTCCAAATCATCATCAAATAACACTTAACTTAACCAAACTTCTAACATTTCTAATCACCAAAATCAGTAAATCTATAACAAATACTCATCAAATCACCAACAATTTCAAGCACAATAATCATACGGAGTTGCATGTGGGTTTTTACCCATTGCATGTATGATCTAACTAAAGATAAGCATATAAAACTACCTTAGAAAGTAGGATTCAATGGAAACAGTGGCTGATGATAATGATCCAACTGTTGATGATAGTTTCTAGCTTCCTAACTCCTTCTCCAAGCTTCATGGACTCCAAGAACACCTCTAGTTGCAAGGGATGGTTTCAATGATGACTCCAGGAGGTTTGGGTGGTGTTTACAAAGGTTTTTGATCGAGTTTGTGAGTATAAAGTCGGAAGAAAGTGGAAGAGTTCGACTAAAAACGAAATGAGTTGGCTTATATTGAAATTTTGATCTACATGGCCTTCGCGTACCGCGGAGGCCGATCAAAATTTACTACCGCGTACCGCGATAGGATTCGGGAGTCTCGACTCCCGGTTTGCGCCGCGTACCGCGAAGCCTTTCGTCGAGGGACCGTCGCGTATCGCGATGGGTCCTTTTCCTTGTTTTTCGATTTCGTTGATACGATTTCGCTCGTACTTGATTCCTACGTTTATCCTAAACATCTAATGCACGTTTAAGCATATAAATACAAAGTAGAACATAAATTTGATTGATCACCAACATTCGTGAGACTCGTGTGTGTTTCGACAATTCCTAGAATTATCGTTAATAGTTTGTGCTCGTGTCAAACGAAGTGTTTGCACGTTTGATTAATCCAAATCAACGTGTAATGCACAATTCAATAATTCCTCGAATTATTGTTTTGTGTTAGTGTTGTGGTTGCCACACTTGGTTTCCAAAACCAATGTGCAATGTACGATTCGATAGTTCCATGAACTATCGTTTCGTAGTGGTTTGTGTTCAACTCATCTAATTAAACATAATTAAATGAAATGCAACAAGTATGAATGTGAAATGTAAAGAATATAAGTGCTGCAATTTACCTGAAATTGTCGGGTGTCACATTATTCATCCCCAAATGATCTTAGTGGGCACAAGTTGAACATTCGTAAATAGTCTTACTGTGTAACACTTATTTATTTGCAAATGATCTGACTGTGCGCAAGTTAAGCCTTCATAAATGTTCTAACTGTGCAACACATTCATTTGCAAATGATCTTGATTGTGCACAAGTTGAACATTCTTAAATATTCTAACTGTGCAAAACATTCATTCGCAAATTATCTGAGTGTGCACAAGTTGAACATTTGGAATTGTTCTAACTGTGCAACACTTTCATTCGCAAATGATCTGAGTGTGCATAAGTTTAACATTCACAAATGTTCTAACTGTTCAACACTTATTCATTCGCAAATGATTTGAGTGTGCAACAGTTGAAAATTCGTAAATGTTCTATGTGTGCTACACTTTCATTCCCAAATGATCTGAGTATGCACAATTTGAACATTCGTAAATGTTCTAACTGTGCAACACTTATTCATCCCCAAATGATCTTAGTGCGCAGAAGTTGAACATTCGTAAATAGTCTAATTGTGTAACACTTATTTGTTTGCAAATTGTCACACCCCAACTCAGGGAACTGGGGCGCAACGATTGATAATCATAATTTAAACTAGCAAAGCGGAAACATAGCATAAATATCTCATAGCCCAAAGCAATTCAAACTAAAACATTCAACAAATTGTCTAATTTGCCACGCAGGGCTAAATATAACATTATCCATAATTCACAAACTTGTCTTTAACAACTCCAATTACAAAGCTAGGCTACTCCTAGGAGTTGTTCCATTCTTCTACTTCTAGCATCAACCTGAAAGACATGCTAAAATACGTCAACTAAAGTTGGTGAGAACATGAGTTTAATATTAAGACACAACAGTACACCATAACAAAGTGTATGTGATAATTCAAAACAATACAACCAACCCTGTGCCATGACCAGGCGTCTGCCTCATACACTGTTAGCCCGTGACATGGCCATCCCAATCTACTTCCCATTCCGAGACCCGTGCATGTCCTCGGTATAAATGTATCATGATGAATATATGCCACAACGGTTATCATTAACCTCAGTGGGGTTTCAACCCTATTTATGTAGGGCCACCCTTTCGGGCCACTGTGCGTGGGGATACCCCAAGTAGTACTACCCATATACTCACTGGCTCACCCTGTGAGTTAATGGTTGTATATTATCCTTCATGTCTAGGGGAAGCAATTAAATTGAACGGTACGTTCATTATCACATATAAGGTTAAATAAACAGTTCAGAGCATGCTTTCAGTATCCCAAAACAGTAAATAGAAAAGGGATCACATGAACTCACCTGTGCTAGTGATGATACTTGGTTAAACCGACTGATGATTGATTGAAGCTAAGTCTTGATTGATTCAGTTGCCTAATTTATTTTTAAACTTTTAGCACTTACTTATGCCATAATTATATTAATGTATCACATAATGCATTTGTTTAGTTGTTCCAAGTTTTAAAACTTTGTTTTCTTACAATAGTACTTTTGATGGGTAGCCATGCCTTATTTGGTTATCTATCATAATTCATATTATGTCTTGCATGTATATAGGTACATACATAAGTATCTTGTATGTTCTTGACTTTTATAAATCAAATTTGTTGGATAATTAAATATATTTTTACACAATTTGGCTCTTAAAAATATATAAATTTAAAACACTTTATCAAATAAGTTTTATATTTAATTTTTATCAGTAAAGGGTCTGGAAAAATGTTATTTAATCTTTCCCTATTAATATTATGTTTAATCTCTTGTAAAATTTATCGTTTTTATATGTTTAACATCCTTAAAAATTCACAGATAATGATTCTGATCACTAAAAATTCCGAAAATATTTGTGTAATCTTATACTGGTGTTATTAGATTCCTGTAAATTTTTCAGCCTTTTTAAAGCTCGTTTACTATTTTAAACTGTTTTAAACATCTTAAATACCATTAATATTATAATAAATATTCCTCAGCTTCTAAAAATTACATAACTTTTTATACAGTAAAATAATCATGTTCTTAGGATACTGTACAAATTTCAGAATTTTTAGAGATCTTTTACTAGTTTAACTGATTTTTGCACTATTTAACATATTAAATATCAAATAAATACTTAACAGTCACTAAAAATTAGCATATTTTTACTGGAACATCTCTGTATTATTAGAATACTGGGAAAAATATTTACTTCGTAGTTTGGACAGTAACAAATTAAATTCTTATTTTTAGCCTTTATTAATATTTTAAATGGCAAATAATTAGTTTAAACTATAAATTCTTAATTTCAATATTTTTCCCAGGTCTTAAAACTATATTAATACCGAAATAAATTATACTTAAGATTTTTATCACTCAGGATCTATTTTTGATGATTTTATCAAGATTTATAGAGGTTTTAATAAATCTATAACTTATTTTTGACATAACAATAAATAATCAAACTTTTTGAGTGATATTCTAACATTATTATGAGCCTATTTTATTTACACATTCTGTCCAGAAGGTTATTAACATAATTTTTGACATTTTACATAATTATAGCCTTAGAAATTGGGTTTTTGGGTCAAAATTACCAATATAACATTTCTATTATCAATACCCAATCTTTTATATAATATTTCCAACAATATCATCACAACTAAACCTGCTCAAAATTTCGTGATACATACATTAGCATTTTAAAGTTGTATTTTCCATTTTTACATACATACATGCATAGATATTACACTTTTTAAGAGTTGTGAGTCATACCCTTATGATGTGAACTTGTGAATAACATTCCAAGAGGATATTAGGGCTGTTAAGAAATGTATAATGCATATAATAGATTTAGAGTTCATGCTACATATGAAAATGGAAGTTATGGGTTTCCAAGATCATGATATTACACATGCAAGACTTGCATGTGTATGGATACGTCTAGGTACTCATCCCCCATAGTTGTGAGTGTTTTTGTTTATAATGAAATCGATTCTCAGAATATGTAAAGGTTCATGTAACAAAAATCATGGCTTTTGTTTAGAAAATGTCGAATTTGCACACATGCATGTGTGTTTTCGCAACTTAGAAGTTCTTGGCCATCATTTTAACGGTTTAAAATGTCAAAGAAAAGGGTTTTAGGGCTGTTCATGAGTTGTAGGGGAAAAAAGAGTAGGTAGAACAAGATTTTCGAGTTTTAGAGACTCACTAGTTAACCTTTGTGTCGGTGTAAGGCTTGTAGTCGACCCAACTCCTTGAACTCGAGATAGTCTTGTGTTGTGGCCTTCCAACTTGCGAGCTCTTGAGATAGATATGGCTGGAAATCGTCGAGTTTGAGAGGGGATGAAGTGAGAGTGTTTTCCTTTGAGTTGAGAGAATTCAAATGAGATGTGTGAATGTATATTTGTTGTGGCCGAATTTAGAGAGAGGGAAGGGCTAGGATTCGATCAAGGTGAGAGGAAAGAGAGGGAGTAGATTGGTTAAGGGAAGAGGTGGTGTAAGAAGGTTTTTGTTTTCTTGTGATAGTGTGTGAGCATAAATCGAGTATATGTGTGTGTATACATGATAGTGATGTGTGTGGGAAAGAGTAAAGAATTTAGGGATTGGGTATTAGAAAGGTGGTGTAAGATCTTGTAGTTTATGTTTTGAATTTGTGTGTGTACCGATTATGTATATATGAATGTATGCGTGTGTGTGTTTTGATGTATGCATCGCATACATGTATATATATATATATGTAGATAGTGTAAAAGGATTGTATTTTGATTTATCTAAAAATTCTATGCATGTATGCATGTATAATTGAAAGGTGAATCTATGAATATATGTATTAATATGTGTCGTGTACATATATACACATTTTTAAGGTGATAAATATTTATTAGATGTAGTCTCGCATAGATAATTTGATTATCAAAAATTTAAGCATGCATATAAATATATATGCATAAGTGTAATTATTGTTTTATTTTATTTTAGCTCGTTGTGTCACAAAGGTAAATCATTATGTTTCATAGAAAAAATCTCTTGTTTCTAACCTTTATGGCATGTGTACTCTATTGTTCTCAACTAATGACATAATTTCTCTACTTAATATTTCTAAAAATGTGTTTATCTAAACATATTAACAAAATGCGTCGTAGTTAAAGTTTTAATATAAACCTGGTTCGTGTGTTGTCACAGTCTCCCCTACTTGTAGAAATTGCGTCCTCGAAATTTGATTGGTCGTAGTCAACTTGTAGCTTGAAATAGTTGAGGGTACTTCTTACGCATTTCTGATTCTTTTTCGCAAGTAAATTCAGGCCCTCGTTTGGAATCCCAACGTACTTTTACAATCGGTATCTTACTACGTCTCAGCTTCTTGACCTGTCTGTCCATGATTTCTACAGGTTCCTCCATGAATTGTAATTGTTTATTGACCTTTGCCTCTTGGTAAGGTATGATCAAACTTTCGTCCACTAAACATTTCTTGAGGTTTGACACATGGAACACGTCATGTATTCCTTCTAATTCCAATGGGAGTTCTAGCTGATAAGCTACAAGTCCCACTCTCGCCACAATTCTGAAGGGTCCAATATACCGGGGGTTCAACTTCCCATGTTTACCAAAGCGTACCGTACCCTTCCATGGTGATACCTTTAGCATGACTTTATCTCCCACACTAAACTCCAAGGGCCTTCGTCTCTTATCTGCGTAGTTCTTCTGTCGGTCTTGAGCAGCCTTCATCCTTTCCTTGATTTTATGAATCTTATCAGTAGTCTCTTACACAATCTCAGGCCCGGTTAATTTGCTTTCACCTATTTCATTCCAACACAACGGTGATCTACACTTTCTCCCATATAATGCCTCAAACGGTGCTGCTTGAATACTAGTATGGTAGCTGTTATTATAGGAGAACTCAACCAATGGCAAGTGTGTGTCCCAACTTCCTCCAAAGTCTATTACACACGCTCTCAGCATGTCTTCCAATGTCTGGATAGTCCTTTCACTTTGCCCATCCGTTTGGGGATGGTATGCCGTGCTTAATTTTAATTTGGTTCCTAGAGCTTCCTGAAGTGTTTGCCAGAATCTTGAGGTGAAGCGACTATCTCTATCCGAGATTATTGATATAGGCACTCCGTGTCTTGACACAATTTCATTCATATAAATCTTTGCTAACTTATCCATTTTATAATCTTCCCTTATGGGTAAGAAGTGTGCCGTTTTTGTTAACCTATCAATGACTACCCATATTGAGTCATGACCACTGGAGGTCCGAGGTAACTTGGTTACAAAATCCATAGTGACATGTTCCCATTTCCATGCAGGTATCTCTGGTTGTTGTAACAATCCAGATGGCTTTTGATGCTCTGCTTTTACTCTTGCACAAGTCAAGCATTTGCTGACATACTCTGCTATTGATCTTTTTAACCCAGGCCACCAGAATTTTTCTTTTATCTCATGGTACATCTTATCACCACTGGAATGTACTGAGTATCTAGACCTATGTGTTTCTTCTAAAATTACTTCCCTCATACCCCCATGCAGAGGTATCCATATTTTCCCTTTGAATGCCTTTAATTTACCTTGATCTTCTTCATCAAATTGTTTCTCGATTTTTGTTAATGATTCTTCCTTTAAATTTTTCTTGGACAAGGCTTCCTGTTGAACTTTATGGATCTTTTCCTTCAAATCAATTCCTACTGTCATCTTCAGGGCCTTTACCCTTAATGGGACCACTCTCTCTTTCCGACTCAAGGCGTCTGCTACCACATTTGCCTTTCCTGGATGATATCTGATCTCACAATCATAATCACTTAACAACTCTACCCATCTCCTTTGCCTCATATTTAGTATTTTATGATCGAGTATATGTTGTAAACTCTTGTGATCAGTATAGATTACACAATTTGTTCCATATAGGTAGTGTCTCCATATCTTTAAAGCAAACAGTACAGCCCCTAACTCTAAGTCATGGGTGGTGTAGTTTTTTCTCGTGTGTTTTCAATTGTCGTGATGCGTACGCAATTACTTTCTTCCTTTGCATTAACACACAACCCAGTCCCATTCTAGAAGCATCACAGTACACCACGAAGTCTTCGTTCCCTTCTGGTAAAGATAATATAGGTGCACTACACAACCTTTGTTTAAGTGTGTCAAATGCTTCCTGTTGTTTTTCTCCCCATTCAAAGGTCATTTTCTTCTGTGTTAAAGTAGTTAAGGGTAATGCTATTTTAGAAAAATTTTCTATAAATCTCCTGTAATAGCCGGCCAATCCCAGAAATTGTCTTATTTCCGTGGGTGTCCTTGGCGTATCCCATTCTTTCACAGCTTCTATTTTTGAAGGGTCTACTTGTATTCCCTGTCCATTGATAATGTGCCCCAAAAATTGTACTTCTCTCATCCAAAATTCACATTTTCTTAGTTTAGCATATAACTTCTCACTCCTTAGTAACTCCAGCATCTTTCGTAGATGCTCCTCGTGGTCCTTCTCATTCTTAGAGTATATCAATATATCATCAATGAAAACAATTACAAATTTATCCAAGTATGGTTTGCACACACGGTTCATGAGATCCATGAACACCGCAGGTGCATTAGTAAGCCCAAATGGCATTACCATAAATTCGTAATGTCCGTAACGCGTCTTAAAGGCTGTTTTTGGGACATCCTCATCTCTAACTTGTAGTTGATGGTATTCGGATCTTAAGTCAATCTTAGAGAAGTAACTCGCCCCTTGTAGCTGATCAAACAGATCATCAATTCTTGGCAGTGGATACCGATTCTTTATTGTAACTTTGTTTAGCTCACGATAATCGATGCACATCCTTAACGTTCCGTCCTTCTTTTTCACAAATAACACTGGGGCTCCCCATGGAGAGAAACTTGGCCTTATAAATCCCTTATCCATTAATTCTTGTATCTGCAATACCATTTCTTGCATTTCTGATGGAGCTAAGCGATAGGGTGCTTTAGCTACTGGTGCTGCTCCTGGAATTAGATCAATTCTAAATTCCACTTGTCTTCGTGGTGGCAATCCTGGCAACTCATCAGGAAATACATCCAAGTATTCTAACACTACTGGTATCTCCTTAGGTATATCATCTTCCTTGTTAGTTATTGCATATGCTAAGTAAGCTATGTTACCCTTTTTAAAGTGTTTCTTAATTTTAGCATACGTGATATTAGGTGGTGTCTTGTGGGGCTTATGTCCTATCACAATCAGTTTCTTATCATTGGCTAAAGGAACTGTCATAGTCTTACGTTCACAGTTGAGTTCTACCTTATTCAGGGTTAACCAATCCATTCCAACTACTACGTCAAAGCTTCCCAAGTCGATAGGTAACAGATCAATCTTAAACTCAAAACCTTCCATCACTAAATCACAATCCTTCAATACCTCTCATATTTCTATTATTTTACCAGTGGCTATTTCTACTTCATATGGTTCTTTTAAACAAACCGCCTTCTTTCCAAGTAGAGATCTAAATCTTGTGGATATGAAACTAAAAGTGGCACCTGTATCAATCAATATACTAGCTACATGTTTGTTTAATAGAAACGTACCGGTTATCAATTCAGGATCCTTTTGGGCTTCAGTAGCAGTGAGCACGAACGCCCTTCCTGTTGCTTTGGGTGGCTTGTCCCGATTTAGTCTTGGGCATGTATTCCTCAAGTGCCCCGTATCCCCGCATTCGTAACATCTGGTCGTGTCCTTAGCTTTGCAATCCTTGAGGAGATGTCCTTGCTTCTTACACTTGTAGCAATACTTAGGGTTACATTCCCCCTGATGATGAACCTTGCATTTATCACACCAAGGATTAGTTCCTAGGTATAATTTTCTACCAGTTCTGGGTACAGTTGTTTCCTTTGCTTTACCAAACTCATTTCTCCTATTCTCAAATCTTTTAAACTTCCGCTCTCCCTTTCCTTCCATCCTATTGTCCTACCACTTCCTCTTGTCACCTACTTTTTCTCGGTTTATCTTTCCGCACCTTACCATTTCATCCGTGAGTGTTCCTCCTAACTCCACCGCAGACTGAAAAGTAGTGGGTCTAGCAGTCCTGACATACCCTCTTATCTGAGGTGCCAATCCCCAGATATACCTTCCAATCCTTTTAATCTCCAGGGTAACTAGATGTGGTACTAACAATGCCAGCTCATTGAACCTATTAATGTACTTTGTATGGTCCAAGTTAATCATCTCATGCACCAGAAACTCAGCTTCTATTCGTTCCAATTCATTAATTGGACAGAACTTCTCAGTAACTAGATCCTTAAAAGTCTTCCAAGTCATGACCTTAATTGCATTTCGGCCTCTAGTTTTGACGATGGTATTCCACTATGTCAGTGCAGATCCTTTCAAGGAGTGTGTGGCATACTTGACCTTATTCTCTTCTTTGCAATCACTAATATCTAGAACCGACTCCATATCTTCTAGCCATCTAATGGCTCCTACAGCACCATCCTTTCCTTCAAAGTCCTTTGGTTTACATGCCATGAAAGTCTTATATGAACATCCCTTTCGTTCTTCTGTTTCTACTTGTTCTACTTCTGGTCCTTCTCCATCTTGTCCGTATCCATTTGGATTCTCAGCATTCATATCAGACCTGATTTGAGCTGCTATGGTTGGTATAGCGTTCTGTATGTGTCGGGCAATCAGCTCAGCCATCCTATCATCCATATTACGATTTCCCATATTTCTATTTGCATTCGCATTGGCATTTTGGGGATCCTCTGGATTTTCTAAGCGGTTTACTGAGTCTCCTGGGGGAGGTGGTGGTGGCGGATTCCTTGGGTTCCTTCTTCTTCCGGTTCGAGGGTTTGTTTGTGCTTCCACATTGGGTTCACCCCGATTCAATCTCTGACTACGTCTGGGAGGCATTCTATTTCATATGTTTCACATATAGAGAAAATTATTGTCATTAGTCTTAATTGAGCAATTAATTAAGTTTTAATATTGTATCATTATCATAGTCAACATATATTAAAGAGAAAACAAAAATATATTTTAGGCAACCAATTCAAATCCATACAATTAAAATCGTGCATCCAGAATATCTCATAATGTATCATATCATTACATTCACTCATCATGGCAACCAAGTAATAAATCATAGAAACCAAATTTCTCAATGTTTCAAACCCATTCATTACATAAATAAAAATGTTTCACCATCATGTTTCCAATGCACCATCAGGGAAAATATCCCTATCAATCCCAATTGTTTCATAATACATCAAAATTTGGGCATGCAATCCCATTAAACATATTGTCTCATAATACATCAAATGACATAATTCATAATGATAAGTAAGAATAAAAATCAGTCCCCTATGTCTTCTTCCTACGTAGTGAATCCCACACAGTTGCAAAGAATTCCTTCTTCTTTGTTGCTTGTCAGGCCTCACGGGACTCCTTCAATTCTTTGCGTGTCATTTCCAGTTGCAGGGTGACTGCTCCTATATGCCTTTGGAATTGTTCAGATAGTTGAGTTGCCTTCTTCTCCTGCTCAAACATGGTAGACCACAGCATGTAGTTCTCTTCTCTCTGTGGGTTGACATCTGTAGCTCTGCTCCTGCTAGGACCCACCATATCTATCCCATGGCGAGCGGAGCGCCCTAAATGCATGCTATGACGCGCGGGCTGAACCAGATCAGGTTCTCCCATGGTAGGATAAAGGGGTTCACTCCTGGGCATGCGAAAAGACATGGAGGCTCCCGGCCTCGCTCCCATAACAGGTGTGGGTCTCCTAACAGGTCCGTCACTAGGCTCAATACGGGGTAGAGGAGGAGACATAGATCTAGTGCGAGACCTACTAGGCGTAGTAGATGCAGCATCATCATACTCCATTGGCTCCGACTCTGATGAAGAGAAGTATGCATCCTCTGGCAGCGGACTATAGTGTTGAGGGAAACGTCTGTGTAGTTCTTCACGTACCGCAGGTGGAAAATCCCTCCTGGCATATACTCTAGGTCGGTTGGACGATCCTCCATTGCTGAGACGCTTTCCTTTATCGTCCATTTCCTGCAATGACTTGTTAGTAACATCACATATTTCAAATTATTATTTAGTCCTAAAATATGAATCTCTTCCTCCTAAGCATCTTACTTTAAATTGTCCCTAATCCTACGGTTATAGTCTTAGGTATACTAAGGCACCTCATTCCCTATAACCTTGGGCTCTGATACCAACCTGTCACACCCCAACTCGGGGAACTGGGGCGCAACGATTGATAATCATAATTTAAACTAGCAAAGCGGAAGCATAGCATAAATATCTCATAGCCCAAAGCAATTCAAACTAAAACATTCAACAAATTGTCTAATTTGCCACGCAGGGCTAAATATAACATTATCCATAATTCACAAACTTGTCTTTAACAACTCCAATTACAAAGCTAGGCTACTCCTAGGAGTTGTTCCATTCTTCTACTTCTAGCATCAACCTGAAAGACATGCTAAAATACGTCAACTAAAGTTGGTGAGAACATGAGTTTAATATTAAGACACAACAGTACACCATAATAAAGAGTATGTGATAATTCAAAACAATACAACCAACCCTGTGCCATGACCAGGCGTCTGCCTCATACACTGTTAGCCCGTGACAGGGCCATCCCAATCTACTTCCCATTCCGAGACCCGTGCATGTCCTCGGTATAAATGTATCATGATGAATATATGCCACAACGGTTATCATTAACCTCAGTGGGGTTTCAACCCTATTTATGTAGGGCCACCCTTTCGGGCCACTGTGCGTGGGGATACCCCAAGTAGTACTACCCATATACTCACTGGCTCACCCTGTGAGTTAATGGTTGTATATTATGCTTCATGTCTAGGGGAAGCAATTAAATTGAACGGTACGTTCATTATCACGTATAAGGTTAAATAAACAGTTCAGAGCATGCTTTCAGTATCCCAAAACAGTAAATAGAAAAGGGATCACATGAACTCACATGTGCTAGTGATGATACTTGGTTAAACCGACTGATGATTGATTGAAGCTAAGTCTTG
The DNA here is from genome assembly GCA_009363875.1 of Mikania micrantha. Lineage (NCBI taxonomy): Eukaryota > Viridiplantae > Streptophyta > Magnoliopsida > Asterales > Asteraceae > Mikania > Mikania micrantha. Next base: position 95,647,802 of record CM018693.1, read on the forward strand.
ATTGGTTAAACTTTGTTTTCTTACAATAGTACTTTTGATGGGTAGCCATGCCTTATTTGGTTATCTATCATAATTCATATTATGTCTTGCATGTATATAGGTACATACATAAGTATCTTGTATGTTCTTGACTTTTATAAATCAAATTTGTTGGATAATTAAATATATTTTTACACAATTTGGCTCTTAAAAAAATATAAATTTAAAACACTTTATCAAATAAGTTTTATATTTAATTTTTATTAGTAAAGGGTCTGGAAAAATGTTATTTAATCTTTCCCTATTAATATTATGTTTAATCTCTTGTAAAATTTATCGTTTTTATATGTTTAACATCCTTAAAAATTCACAGATAATTATTCTGATCACTAAAAATTCCGAAAATATTTGTGTAATCTTATACTGGTGTTATTAGATTCCTGTAAAATTTTCAGCCTTTTTAAAGCTCGTTTACTATTTTAAACTGTTTTAAACATCATAAATATCATTAATATTATAATAAATATTCCTCAGCTTCTAAAAATTACATAACTTTTTATACAGTAAAATAATCATGTTCTTAGGATACTGTAGAAATTTCAGAATTTTTAGAGATCTTTTACTAGTTTAACTGATTTTTGCACTATTTAATATATTAAATATCTAATAAGTACTTAACAGTCACTAAAAATTACCATATTTTTACTGGAACATCTCGGTATTATTAGAATACTGAGAAAAATATTTACTTCATAGTTTGGACAGTAACAATTTAAATTCTTATTTTTAGCCTTTATTAACATTTTAAATGGCAAATAATTAGTTTATACTATAAATTTTTAATTTCAATATTTTTCCCAGGTCTTAAAACTATATTAATACCGAAATAAATTATACTTAAGATTTTTATCACTCAGGATCTATTTTTGATGATTTTATCAAGATTTATAGAGGTTTTAATAAATCTATAACTTATTTTTGACATAACAATAAATAATCAAACTTTTTGAGTGATATTCTAACATTATTATGAGCCTATTTTATTTACACATTCTGTCCAGAAGGTTATTAACATAATTTTTGACATTTTACATAATTATAGCCTTAGAAATTGGGTTTTTGGGTCAAAATTACCAATATAACATTTCTATTATCAATACCCAATCTTTTATATAATATTTCCAACAATATCATCACAACTAAACCTGCTCAAAATTTCGTGATACATACATTAGCATTTTAAAGTTGTATTTTCCATTTTTACATACATGCATGCATAGATGTTACACTTTTTAAGAGTTGTGAGTCATACCCTTATGTTGTGAACTTGTGAATAACGTTCCAAGAGGATATTAGGGCTGTTAAGAAATGTATAATGCATAGAATAGATTTAGAGTTCATGCTACATATGAAAATGGAAGTTATGGGTTTCCAAGATCATGATATTACACATGCAAGACTTGCATGTGTATGGATACGTCTAGGTACTCATCCCCCATAGTTGTGAGTGTTTTTGTTTATAATGAAATCGATTCTAAGAATATGTAAAGGTTCATGTAACAAAAATCATGGCTTTTGTTTAGAAAATGTCGAATTTGCACACATGCATGTACATGCATGTGTGTTTTCGCAACTTAGAAGTTCTTGGCCATCATTTTAACGGTTTAAAATGTCAAGGAAAAGGGTTTTAGGGCTCTTCACGAGTTGTAGGGGAAAAGAGAGTAGGTAGAACAAGATTTTCGAGTTTTAGAGACTCACTAGTTAACCTTTGTGTCGGTGTAAGGCTTGTAGTCGACCCAACTCCTTGAACTCGAGATAGTCTTGTGTTGTGGCCTTCCAACTTGCGAGCTCTTGAGATAGATATGGCTGGAAATCGTCGAGTTTGAGAGGGGATGAAGTGAGAGTGTTTTCCTTTGAGTTGAGAGAATTCAAATGAGATGTGTGAATGTATATTTGTTGTGGCCGAATTTAGAGTGAGGGAAGGGCTTGGATTCGGTCAAGGTGAGAGGAAAGAGAGGGAGTAGATTGGTTAAGGGAAGAGGTGGTATAAGAAGGTTTTTGTTTTCTTGTGAGAGTGTGTGAGCATAAATCGAGTATATGTGTGTGTATACATGATAGTGATGTGTGTGGGAAAGAGTAAAGAATTTAGGGATTGGGTATTAGAAAGGTGGTGTAAGATCTTGTAGTTTATGTTTTGAATTTATGTGTGTGTGTACCGATTATGTATACATGAATGTATGCGTGTGTGTGTTTTGATGTATGCATCGCATACATGTATATATATATATATGTAGATAGTGTAAAAGGATTGTATTTTGATTTATCTAAAAATTCTATGCATGTATGCATGTATAATTGAAAGGTGAATCTATGAATATATGTATTAATATGTGTCGTGTACATATATACACATTTTTAAGGTGATAAATATTTATTAGATGTAGTCTCGCATAGATAATTTGATTATCAAAAATTTAAGCATGCATATAAATATATATGCATAAGCGTAATTATTGTTTTATTTTATTTTAGCTCGTTGTGTCACAAAGGTAAATCATTATGTTTCATAGAAAAAATCTCTTGTTTCTAACCTTTATGGCATGTGTACTCTATTGTTCTCAACTAATGACATAATTTCTCTACTTAATATTTCTAAAAATGTGTTTATCTAAACATATTAACAAAATGCGTCGTAGTTAAAGTTTTAATATAAACCTGGTTCGTGTGTTGTCACACAAATGATCTGACTGTGCGCAAGTTGAGCATTCATAAATGTTCTAAATGTGCAACACATTCATTTGCAAATGATCTTGAGTGTGCACAAGTTGAACATTCTTAAATATTCTAACTGTGCAACACATTCATTTGCAAATTATCAGAGTGTGCACAAGTTGAACATTCGAAAATGTTCTAACTGTGCAACACTTTCATTCGCAAGTGATCTAAGTGTGCAAAAGTTGAACATTGGCAAATGTTCTAACTTTGCAACACTTATTCATTCACAAAGAATCTTAGTGTGCACCAATTGAAAATTCGTAAATTTTCTAACGGTGCTACACTTTCATTCGTAAATGATCTGAGTTTGCACAAGTAGAAAATTCATAAATATTCTAAATGTGCAACACATTCATTTGCAAAGGATCTTGAGTGTGCACAAGTTGAACATTCGGAAATGTTCTGAATGTGCAAAACTTTCATTCGCAAGTGAACTAAGTGTGCAAAAGTTGAACATTGGCAAATGTTCTAACTGTGCAACTCTTATTCATCACAAACGATCTTAGTGTGCACCAATTGAAAATTCGTAAATTTTTTAACTGTGCTACACTTTCATTCTCAAATGATCTGAGTTTGTACAAGTTGAACATTCATAAATGTTCTAACTGTGCAACACATTCATTTGCAAAGGATCTTGAGTGTGCACAAGTTGAACATTCGGAAATGCTCTGACTATGCAACACTTTCATTCGCAAGTGCTCTAAGTGTGCAAAAGTTGAACATTGGCAAATGTTCTAACTGTGCAACACTTATTCATTCAGAAAAAATCTTAGTGTGCACCAATTGAAAATTCGTAAATTTTCTAACTGTGATACACTTTCATTCGCAAATGATCTGAGTGTGTACATGTTGAACATTCGTAAACGTTCTAGCTCTGCAACAATAATTCATTAGCAAATGATCTATGTGTGCGCAACTTGAACATACGTAAATTTTCTAACCATGCACCAAATATTCATTCGTAAATGATTTGAGTGTGCAACAATTGAAAATTCGTAAATGTTCTATGTGTGCTACACTTTCATTCGCAAATGATCTGAGTGTGCACAATTTGAACATTCGTAAATGTTTTAACTGTGCAACACTTATTCATCCCCAAATGATCTTAGCGCGCACAAGTTGAACATTCGTAAATAGTCTTACTGTGTAACACTTATTTATTTGCAAATGATCTGACTGTGCACAAGTTAAGCCTTCATAAATGTTCTAACTGTGCAACACATTCATTTGCAAATGATCTTGATTGAGCACAAGTTGAACATTCTTAAATATTCTAACTATGCAACACATTCATTCGCAAATTATCTGAGTGTGCACAAGTTGAACATTCGGAATTGTTCTAACTGTGCAACACTTTCATTCGCAAATGATTTGAGTGTGCATAAGTTTAACATTGACAAATGTTCTAACTGTTCAACACTTATTCATTCGCAAATGATTTGAGTGTGCAACAGTTGAAAATTCGTAAATGTTCTATGTGTGCTACACTTTCATTCGCAAATGATCTGAGTATGCACAATTTGAACATTCGTAAATGTTCTAATTGTGCAACACTTATTCATCCCCAAATGATCTTAGTGCGCACAAGTTGAACATTCGTAAATAGTCTAATTGTGTAACACTTATTTATTTGCAAATGATCTGACTGTCCGCAAGTTGAGCATTTACAAAGGTTCTAAGTGTGCAACACATTCATTTGCAAATGATCTTGAGTGTGCACAAGTTGAACATTCTTAAATATTCTAACTGTGCAACACATTCATTTGCAAATTATCTGAGTGTGCACAAGTTGAACATTCGGAAATGTTCTAACTGTGCAACACTTTCATTCGCAAGTGATCTAAGTGTGCAAAAGTTGAACAATGGAAAATGTTCTAACTTTGCAACACTTATTCATTCACAAAGGATCTTAGTGTGCACCAATTGAAAATTCATAAATTTTCTAACGGTGCTACACTTTCATTCGTAAATGATCTGAGTTTGCACAAGTAGAAAATTCATAAATGTTCTAAATGTGCAACACATTCATTTGCAAAGGATCTTGAGTGTGCACGTGTTGAACATTCGGAAATGTTCTGAATGTGCAAAACATTCATTCGCAAGGGATCTAAGTGTGCAAAAGTGGAACATTGGCTAATGTTCTAACTGTGCAACACTTATTCATCACAAAGGATCTTAGTGTGCGCCAATTGAAAATTCGTAAATTTTCTAACTGTGCTACACTTTCATTCGTAAATGATCTGAGTTTGTACAATATGAACACTCATAAATGTTCTAACTGTGCAACACATTCATTTGCAAAGGATCTTGAGTGTGCACAAGTTGAACATTCGGAAATGCTCTGACTATGCAACACTTTCATTCGCAAGTGCTCTAAGTGTGCAAAAGTTGAACATTGGCAAATGTTCTAACTGTGCAACACTTATTCATTCACAAAGAATCTTAGTGTGCACCAATTGAAAATTCGTAAATTTTCTAACAGTGCTACACTTTCATTCGCAAATGATCTGAGTGTGTACATGTTGAACATTCGTAAGTGTTCTAGCTCTGCAACAATTATTCATTAGCAAATGATCTGTGTGTGCGCAAGTTGAACACACGTAAATTTTCTAACTATGCACCAAATATTCATTAGTAAACGATTTAGGTGTGCACAAGTTGAACATTCGGGAATGTTATAACTGTGCAACACATTAATTTGCAAAAGATCTTGAGTGTGCCCAAGTTGAACATTCGTAAATGTTCTAAATGTGCAACACTTTCATTCGCAAATGATCTGAGTGTGCACAAGTTTAACATTCGCAAATGTTCTAACTGTTCAACACTTATTCATTCGCAAATGATTTGAGTGTGCAACAGTTGAAAATTCGTAAATGTTCTATGTGTGCTACACTTTCATTCGCAAATGATCTGAGTATGCACAATTTGAACATTCGTAAATGTTCTAACTTTGCAACACTTATTCATCCCGAAATGATCTTAGTGCGCAGAAGTTGAACATTCGTAAATAGTCTAACTGTGTAACACTTATTTATTTGCAAATGATCTGACTGTGCGCATGTTGAGCATTCATAAATGTTCTAACTGTGCAACATATACATTTGCAAATGATCTTGACTGTGCACGTGTTGAACATTCTTAGATATTCTAATTGTGCAACATATTCATTCGCAAATTATCTGAGTGTGCACAAGTTGAACATTCTTAAATATTCTAACTGTGCAACACATTCATTTGCAAATTATCTGAGTGTGCAAAAATTGAACATTCGGAAGTGTTCTAACTGTGCAACACTTTCATTCCCAAGTGATCTAAGTGTGCAAAAGTTGAACATTGGCAAATGCTCTAACTTTGCAACACTTATTCATTCACAAAGGATCTTAGTGTGCACCAATTGAAAATTCGTAAATTTTCTAACGGTGCTACACTTTCATTCGTAAATGATCTGAGTTTGCACAAGTAGAAAATTCATCAATATTCTAAATGTGCAACACATTCATTTGCAAAGGATCTTGAGTGTGCACAAGTTGAACATTCGGAAATGTTCTGAATGTGCAAAACTTTCATTCGCAAGTGAACTAAGTGTGCAAAAGTTGAACATTGGCAAATGTTCTAACTGTGCAACACTTATTCATTCACAATGAATCTTAGTGTGCACCAATTAAAAATTCGTAAATTTTGTAACTGTCCTACACTTTCATTCGCAAATGATATGAGTGTGTCCATGTTGAATATTCGTAAACGTTCTAGCTCTGCAACAATTATTCATTAGCAAATGATCTGTGTGTGCACAAGTTGAACATACGTAAATGTTATAACTGTGCAACACATTCATTTTCAAAAGATCTTTAGTGTGCCCAAGTTGAACATTCGTAAATGTTCTAATGTGCAACACTTTCAGTCGCAAATGATCTGAGTGTGCACAAGTTTAACATTCGCAAATGTTCTAACTGTTCAACACTAAGTCATTCGCAAATGATTTGAGTATGCAACAGTTGAAAATTCGTAAATGTTCTATGTGTGCTACACTTTCATTCGCAAATGATCTGAGTCTGCACAATTTGAACGTTCGTAAATGTTCTAACTGTGCAACACTTATTCATCACAAAGGATCTTAGTGTGCTCCAATTGAAAATTCGTAAACTTTCTAACTGTGCTACACTTTCATTCGTAAATGATCTGAGTTTGTACAAGTTGAACATTCATAAATGTTCTAACTGTGCAACACATTCATTTGCAAAGGATCTTGAGTGTGCACAAGTTGAACATTCGGAAATGTTCTGAATGTGCAAAACTTTCATTCGCAAGTGATCTAAGTGTGCAAAAGTTGAACATTGGCAAATGTTCTAACTGTGCAACAGTTATTCATCACAAAGGATCTTAGTGTGCACCAATTGAAAATTCGAAAATTTTCTAACTGTGCTACACTTTCATTCGTAAATGATCTGAGTTTGTACAAGTTGAACATTCATAAATGTTCTAACTGTGCAACACATTCATTTGCAAAGGATCTTGAGTGTGCACAAGTTGAACATTCGGAAATGCTCTGACTATGCAACACTTTCATTCGCAAGTGATCTAAGTGTGCAAAAGTTGAACATTGGCAAATGTTCTAACTGTGCAACACTTATTCATTCACAAAGAATCTTAGTGTGCACCTATTGAAAGTTCGTAAATTTTCTAACTGTGCTACACTTTCAATCGCAAATTATCTGAGTGTGTACATGTAGAAAATTCGTAAACGTTCTAACTCTGCAACAATTATTCATTAGCAAATGATCTGTGTGTGCGCAACTTGAACAAACGTAAATTTTCTAACTATGCACCAAATATTCATTCGTAAATGATCTAGGAGTGCACAAGTTGAACATTCGTAAATGTTATAACTGTGCAACACATTCAATTGCAAAAGATATTGAGTGTGCCCAAATTGAGCATTCGTAAATGTTCTAACTGCGCAACACTTTCATTCGCAAATGATCAGAGTGTGCAAAAGTTTAACATTCGCAAATGTTCTAACTGTTCAACGCTTATTCATTCGCAAATGATTTGAGAGTGCAACATTTGAAAATTCGTAAATGTTCTATGTGTGCTACATTTTCATTCGCAAATGATCTAAGTGTGCACAATTTGAACATTCGTAAATGTTCACTGTGCAACACTTATTCATCCCCAAATGATCTTAGTGCGCAAAAGTTGAACATTCGTAAATAGTCTAACTGTGTAACACTTATTTATTTGAATATGATCTGACTGTGCGCAAGTTGAGCATTAATAAATGTTCTAACTGTGCAACATATACATTTGCAAACGATCTTGACTGTGCACAAGTTGAACATTCTTAAATATTCTAATTGTGCAACACATTCATTCGCAAATTATCTGAGTGTGCACAAGTTGAACATTCAGAAATGTTCTAACTGTGCAACACTTTCATTCGCAAGTGATCTAAGTGAGCAAAAGTTGAACATTGGCAAATGTTCTAACTGTGCAACACTTATTCATTCACAAAGGATCTTAGTGTTCACCAATTGAAAATTCGTAAATTTTCTAACTGTGCTACACTTTCATTCGCAAATGATCAGAGTGTGTACATGTTGAACATTCGTAAACGTTCTAGCTCTGCAACAATTATTCATTAGCAAATGATCTGTGTGTGCGCAACTTGAACATACGTAAATTTTCTAACTGTGCACCAAATATTCATTGGTAAATGATCTAGGTGTGCACAAGTTGAACATTCGTAAATGTTATAACTGTGCAACACAATCATTTGCAAAAGTTCTTGAGTGTGCCCAAGTTGAACATTTGTAAATGTTCTAACTGTGCAACACTTTCATTCGCAAATGATCTGAGTGTGCACAAGTTTAACATTCGCAAATGTTCTAGCTGTTCAACACTTATTCATTCGCAAATGATTTGAGTGTGCAACTGTTGAAAATTCGTATATGTTCTATGTGTGCTACACTTTCATTCGCAAATGATCTGAGTGTGCACAATTTGAACATTCGTAAATGTTCTAACTGTGCAACACTTATTCATCCCCAAATGATCTTAGTGCGCACAAGTTGAACATTTGTAAATAGTCTAACTGTGTAACACTTATTTATTTGCAAATGATCTGACTGTGCCCATGTTGAGCATTAATAAATTTTCTAACTGTGCAACATATACATTTGCAAACGATCTTGACTGTGCACAAGTTGAACATTCTTAAATATTCAAACTGTGCAACACATTCATTCGCAAATTATCTGAGTGTGCACAAGTTGAACATTCGGAAATGTTCTAACTGTGCAACACTTTCATTCACAAGTGATCTAAGTGTGCAAAAGTTGAACATTGGCAAATGTTCTAACTGTGCAACACTTATTCATTCACAAAGGATCTTAGTGTTCACCAATTGAAAATTCGTAAATTTTCTAACTGTGCTACACTTTCTTTCGTAAGTGATCTGAGTTTGCACAAGTTGAACATTCATAAATGTTCTAACTGTGCAACACATTCATTTGCAAATGATCTTGAGTGTGCACAAGTTGAACATTCTGAAATATTCTAACTGTGCAACACATTCATTCACAAATTATCTGAGTGTGCACAAGTTGAACATTCGGAAATGTTCTAACTGTGCAACACTTATTCATTCACAAAGGATCTTAGTGTGCACCAATTGAAAATTCGTAAATTTTCTAACTGTGCTACACTTTCATTCGCAAATGATCTGAGTGTGCACAAGTTTAACATTCGCAAATGTTCTAACTCTTCAATACTTATTCATTCGCAAATGATTTGAGTGTGCAATAGTTGAAAATTCGTAAATGTTCTATGTGTGCTACAATTTCTTTCGCAAATGATCTGAGTGCACACAATTTAAACATTCGTAAATGTTGTAACTGTGCAACACTTATTCATCCCCAAATGATCTTAGTGCGCACAAGTTGAACATTAGTAAATAGTCTAACTGTGTAACACTTATTTATTTGCAAATGATCTGACTGTGCGCAAGTTGAGAATTCATAAATGTTCTAACTGTGCAACACATTCATTTGCAAATGATCTTGAGTGTGCACAAGTTGAACATTCTGAAATATTCTAACTGTGCAACACATTCATTCACAAATTATCTGAGTGTGCACAAGTTGAACATTCGGAAATGTTCTAACTGTGCAACACTTATTCATTCACAAAGGATCTTAGTGTGCACCAATTGAAAATTCGTAAATTTTCTAACTGTGCTACACTTTCATTCGCAAATGATCTGAGTGTGCACAAGTTTAACATTCGCAAATGTTCTAACTCTTCAATACTTATTCATTCGCAAATGATTTGAGTGTGCAATAGTTGAAAATTCGTAAATGTTCTATGTGTGCTACAATTTCTTTCGCAAATGATCTGAGTGCACACAATTTAAACATTCGTAAATGTTGTAACTGTGCAACACTTATTCATCCCCAAATGATCTTAGTGCGCACAAGTTGAACATTAGTAAATAGTCTAACTGTGTAACACTTATTTATTTGCAAATGATCTGACTGTGCGCAAGTTGAGAATTCATAAATGTTCTAACTGTGCAACACATTCATTGGCAAATGATCTTGAATGTGCACAAGTTGAACATTCTTAAATATTCTAACTGTGCAACACATTCATTCGCAAATTATCTGAGTGTGCACAAGTTGAACATTCGGAAATGTTCTAACTGTGCAACACTTATTCATTCACAAAGGATCTTAGTGTGCACCAATTGAAAATTCATAAATTTTCTAACTGTGCTACACTTTCATTCGCAAATGATCAGAGTGTGTACATGTTGAACATTCGTAAACGTTCTAGCTCTGCAACAATTATTCATTAGCAAATGATCTGTGTGTGCGCAACTTGAACATACGTAAATTTTCTAACTGTGCACCAAATATTCATTGGTAAATGATCTAGGTGTGCACAAGTTGAACATTCGTAAATGTTATAACTGTGCAACACATTCATTTGCAAAAGATCTTGAGTGTGCCCAAGTTGAACATTTGTAAATGTTCTAACTGTGCAACACCTTCATTCGCAAATGATCTGAGTGTGCACAGTTTAACATTCGCAAATGTTCTAACTGTTCAACACTTATTCATTCGCAAATGATTTGAGTGTGCTACAGTTGAAAATTCGTAAATGTTCTATGTGTGCTACACTTCCATTCGCAAATGATCTGAGTGTGCACAACTTGAACATTCGTAAATGTTCTAGAACCTCGAGCTGATGGGGTGTTATATCTAAACGGCCGCATTTGGATTCCGAAGTCTGAAGAATTGCGCACACTCATCTGTGATGAGGCTCATAAGTCGCGATACTCAGTTCATCCTGGAGCCGATAAGATGTATCAGGACTTGAGGACATCTTACTGGTGGCCGGGAATGAAGAAAGACATAGCACTGTATGTGGGGAAATGTCTTACATGTTCAAAGGTCAAAGCAGAACATCAAAAGCCTTCGGGACTTCTGCAGCAACCTGAAATTCCTCAATGGAAATGGGAACAAATTTCCATGGATTTCATAACCAAGTTGCCGAGAACTCCGCGAGGATTCGATTCGATTTGGGTGATCGTTGATCGACTCACCAAATCTGCTCATTTTCTCCCTATCCGAGAGGATTACAAAATGGAGAAGCTATCCACATTGTACATCAACGAAATCATTGCACGTCATGGTACACCAACATCAATCATTTCTGATCGTGATAGTCGCTTCACTTCTCGCTTTTGGCAATCATTGCAAAAGGCTTTGGGAACGCGTGTTAATCTTAGCACGGCGTATCATCCTCAAACCGACGGCCAAAGCGAAATGACTATCCAAACACTTGAAGACATGCTTCGTTCTTGTGTCATTGACTTCGGTGGAAGTTGGGACACTCATCTCCCACTCATTGAGTTTTCATATAACAATAGCTATCATACGAGCATTCAATGTGCACCATTCGAAGCTCTATATGGTAGAAAGTGCCGATCACCGGTCTGTTGGACCGAGATTGGTGACTCACAGGTCGTAGGACCAGAACTCATTCAGGAAACATCAGACAAAATCACAATCATTCAGTCACGGCTTAAGGCCGCACGAGATCGGCAGAAGAGTTATGCTGATCGACGTCGGAAACCACTTGAGTTTCAAGTCGGTGACCGAGTCTTACTCAAGGTTTCTCCCTGGAAAGGCGTTGTCCGATTCGGGAAGAAAGGGAAACTTGCACCAAGGTACGTTGGACCTTTTGAGATCCTGGAACGGATTGGTCCCGTAGCCTACAAACTCAAACTTCCAGTGGAGCTAAGCAATGTTCATGATACTTTTCATGTATCAAATCTTAAGAAATGCTTGGCGGATCATGATGTTCAGATCCCACTGGAAGACATACAGATTCAGAACAACATGCAATTCATAGAACGTCCAGTTGAAATCATGGATCATGGGGTCAAGAAACTTAAACGCAGCCGTATCCCGATCGTAAAGGTACGATGGGAGGGCAAACGCGGTGCTGAGTTCACCTGGGAACGTGAAGACCAGATGAAGCTTAAGTACCCTCATCTTTTTACAGTATCTTCGGCTAGTTAATTTCGGGACGAAATTCCCTTAACTAGGGGAGACTGTAACATTTGTGCATTTAGTCATGTAGTCGTGAACAGTATTAGAACAGTGTGTGTCAATGTCCAGTAAATCAATGTGATTCATGTGTTCATTATGTGCTTGTGTGTTAGAATCATTATTTCTTGAGACAAGTATGTATTATTTATTTACAGTCGAGTTCACTAGGCAAGAACAGTGTTGTGTTATATCGAAACAGTGGTGGGCAGCGAGAGTGAGCCCTATATATATACTGCGTTCGGTGTAACAGGATAGTGTTGGTGCGTAGTGTCAAGACGAATATTATGACAATTAATTCAACAAGAATCGTAATACGTAAGCGAGACTGAGTATAGTTATGGGTGACGATCCATAATGATACGAATGTTGAACTTATAATTATGATTAAACGACTTTAAATAATTAATACGATCGGAAAACGTACGCGATTGCGGGTATACACGTAATTGTGAATGTTTAACGATCTGGCAACGCACGAAGAGTAAAAATAATTATATTAATTATTTTATGATTTTACAATTTTGAAACTCATCATTTATTTGAGTTTAACAACTCTTTTATTTTTTAAAACCGCGTAAATACGCGTTACGTTCCGGAAACGCGAACCGAGCGACCGAAACGGACCCGAATACCACACGGGCTATAAAAGCCTTGAATGAGATCATTTATCTCATTTATTCCACCTACAACACTTTCTCTCACTAGAATTTTCGGCTAACCCTTCTCTCTCTAAAAAACCGAGCTTTAAACGCGCGTAACTCGCTTATTTCTCAACGAAATTCGTCATTCTTGGTGTCCACGCGAAGCCCCCGACATCCTCTACACGAAAGTACAAGAATTTCGCAACTTCATCCAGCCAATCTCGAGGTAATGGAGCTTGAAAAATCTGAAAAATAGGGTTTTCATATGTGTAATTGTTAAAACTCGATCTATACCGGTTCTTTCACATTACCTGTTGAAATAATCACTTGCGAGTGTTCGGGGATGAGGATTTGAGGCATGGGAATGGTTAGATCAAAGGAAGAATGTCGAATGATGATGAAGATGACAGGTTCGGGGGTCGCTCATCAACATCAGCAGGGGAACGAACCTGTTAGGGTTCCTTGGCCGAACCAGTTGTGTGAGGCGAACCCTAACAAACCCATATGGTTCGTTGCCCGACTAGCCGAACCCTAGGGACCCTCACGAACCCTTCTTTGCGACGAATCATCATCATCATCACACACACGAACCCTACTCGGCCACGAACCCTATGCGAGTCACGAACCTGTGCCATATCCTCAAGCATGTCACGAACCTTGATGAGCTATAAACGAACCCTTCTGATGGTTATGGCCAACGAACCCTAGACGAAGCTCCATGTGACCGAACCATGCATGCAGCGAACCCTTGAGAACCACCGAACCCTTTTGTGATGTTTCCGAACCATAAGCAGTACCACGAACCCTCCTTGTTGCTACGAACCTTCATGCAATCGCTTAGCCTATGTCAAACCTTCACGAACCTAGTTGCTGCATATGGCGAACCCTAGTTGCTCCACGAACCCGTGATGCAGCAACCCTAGGGCCGAACCTTGTTGTATTACTTGGCCGAACCTAAGGCAAAAACCATAATAGGTTCGCTGCCAAGATAGTTAGCCGAGGCCCAACATGCATTTCTCTTTACACTTTTTGGCCCAATCGAATTGTTTACCTTGGCCCCCATTAGAATGAGTTAAATTCCATCCCCTCCGGCCCAAAACAATTCTCCTTGGCCCATGTTAGTTCCTTTGATTCACATTGTGGCTTTCGGTCCATTGAGAGTTGTAAGTTGGCCCAATTTTGTCTTTGGCATGTTACATGGTCCATTAACAAGTTAGTAGGCCCAATAGCTCATTCAATTGGCCCATTGTTGAACTAGGTGGCCCATGGCCTTTGATAAGCCTCATGGTTTCATGGGCTTAAGGCCCAATGTGAGGCCTCGATTGCGACAATTGTGAATTGATCATAAATGGGTTAAGTTTATAACTTAACAATAATCATGAAGATCAATTCACAATCACAAGACTTAAAACAATTGGAACATTTTATCACAAAACATGGTAATCAATGGCTATCAAATTCTCAAACAATTATCATTTTATGCATAAGATTTATGCACAATGGATCATTTCATATTCGTTTCTTGGACCCATGATCAATCAAGTGATTCAAATCATAATCATGAGAACAAGTTATCATGTGATAATCAATCATGAGAACACAAGTCAATCAATGAATCAAAATTATACAATTATAAATCCTATATCTTATGTATGATTACAATGTTATAGGAATCAATTAGAAGTCCTGTTTGCTACTTGCTATCTGTTTTAGTTCAGAGTCTACTGCAGACAGGTGAGAACTTTAGCCCCTCTTTTACTGTTTTATAACTGTTTTGGGGTGGAACACGTGATCAAACCAATCGTTTACAATCATATTTCATTACACAAGGTGTGTGTATTCTTATAAACATTATGGGTTCATTTTATGAATCCTAAGGATTCATCAATTGTTTTAAAGGGATTATCAATTATTAAACTCTTTTCACTAAAAAAAGATTTTATAAAGGATCTTTGAACTGTTTTGTAACAGATTTACTCAAATGTATTTATGAAGGATAAACACTTTTAAATAAATGATTTTATAAACTCTTTTGTTATAAACCTTGTTGTTACACGAGGTCACTATTTCATGGTATTCAAATCAAGTGGTTCACATCATGGTATTCAAATCAAGTGATTCATTTCATGGTATTCAAATCAAGTGGTTCACATCATGGTATTCAAATCAAGTGGTTCACATCATGGTATTCAAATCAAGTGGTTCATTTCATGGTATTCAAAACAAAGGATTTAATTCGTGGAATTAAATCTAGGTTTTCAATTCATGTTATCAAATAAGGCATTAACACATTTGGTTAAAGTAAGGTTCAGAAACATGGTGTCTATTGTTGTAAACAAACTTGTAAAAGCATCAAGTATCATATTCATTAGCGTTAGTACTGGGTGATCACAACAAGGGAAAGCGGACACATTGGTTCTTATCCAGGATGGATTAGCTTTTAAATTTGTTTTAAAAGCTAACTGCAGGTCTGGTGTCATTATGGTTTTCAAAATTGCTATACATAATCTAACTCCAAACGTGATTTGGGACTTGATATTATATGTTGGCTCTCGTGCGAACAGTGATTGGACTGTTTACACTCATTTTCTTACTTGATGTTAGTTTGGGTTGCAGCTCATCCGTGTGAATCTTATGTTGCTTTAACTTACCTATGCCTTACATCATATACTCATGTTTACAAATGATTAAACCTATTGTTCTCACCAACTACGTCTGTAGTTGACAGTTACTTTTCACGTGTTTCAGGTAATCAGGTTTAAGACATTCTCAGGGACAACTAAGGAGACCATACTAAGATAGAACAAGATGAAGAAACATGCTAGGATGGATTAGAAACTCATTAAATCCTAAATGTTTAATTGTCTTGTTTGGAGTCTTATTTTGTAACTTAAACAATTGTTTAAACATTATGCAACATAGTAATCCGTTGTGGTTGTTCTTATTCAATACTTGTGCATGATTCAACTGTTCATACGTCACCGCGCCGTGGATTCCGCACGCGGCGCAGGGGTGTGACAGGTTGGTATCAGAGCCAAGGTTATAGAGAACTAGGAAAAACCCAATGTTTAATGACCTAGACTATAACCTAAGCTACCCAATAGGACTAAGTGCTATAGACTTGAGGATACTTAGGATCTAAGTAACTTAAGTGAGCATTAAGTCTACATCAAGCTTGAAAGATCTTAGGGACATTTTACTAAGATTAGATATCGAGTCAAAGAATTTGAATCGGACTTCTATAATTTTAGAAACCGAATTAAATTCTCACACATATGCATTTAAGGATTTCAGAGGCAAGGATCTGTATTCTTAGTATCCTTGATCTGAAATTCTCACACAGAGATCATTATAGGATTTAGAGGCAAAGATTGATATCTTTGATCTAAAGTCCTTCTCATATTCATTATGGGATTTAGAAGCAAAGATCTATTAATTTAGTATCTTTGATCTAAGATCCTTGTCATATTCATTATGGGATTTAGAGGCAAAGATTGGTATCTTTGATCTAAAGTCCTTGTCATATTCATTATAGGAATTCAAATGTCAAGGTCAATTAATTTAGAGTCTTGATTTGAAATCCTTGTCATTGTTATCATTGTTATCATTATCAGGTGTTCATTATCATAGGAACTTTATAACTTAGAATCTGTGTAACAGTATTCTTTAGTTGAAGTTCTCACAAGGGATCATTATACTCGATACTGTAAGTATTGAGAACCTAGGTTAATTAACCTAGGACACACATGCTAAAACCTAAGGTTTTAATTTCAAGCAAATTAAGAACCATGGTTTACATAATCATAAACATGTCCACAGAACAAGAGGCAATCATGAAACAATCATAGTCAATCAACAGTTGGAATCTTAGCCCCAAATATAGACGACGGATTAACGCTGACGTGTTGAGGTAAGTGGTGGGTCGGTGAGAGCTTACCCTATATATAAGCTTATCTCAGTATGTTAGGGGGAATCCGGCGTTTATATTTGGAGTGAGGATTCGGGATCAACTGGAAACATTGAACATTAGTCAAACACATGGGATACAAACATTTGGGAAACAATCATTGGTGAATCAAATCATAGTGCAATTCAAACTTGGATGAACCAAACATTATGGTGAATCAATCAAGTTGTGAACATTCTGTAAATGTAAACCTTAAGTGAAATTCTTAAGTGATTACATCATTAGTACTTACTGACATAGGTTAACAGGAAAGTGTAGAACACACGTATGACTTAGTTCTACATGTTAACAACTGTTAGTAGGTGCACGCATAACATAATCATAGTTCAATCATGGAATCAATCATAGTTCAAGTTGATCAAAGATCATGAGATTCTTAATCAATGGAACACACTTGGAAATCAGTACAAACGTGTTGCCAAATGCTAGCAAGGGCATGATCGTGGTATATCGAAACGGTGGTGGGCAGCGAGAGTGAGCCCTATATATAAGCTGTTTTCGGTATATCGGGAAAGTGTCAGTGTGTAGATTTGGTGGAGAGATCATGGAACATCGTACATATTCACATGATAAGTATGCAAAGAAGTTGATAACTTATACGTGTACTGGATCATATTACAATTGAATGATAATACTAGTAGTATGGATATATTACTGACCTTATCATGAAAATTCAATTGTATCCTTCCTCATTACTGACCCACTTGTGGCTTCTATTCGTAGAATGCCTCCCCGACGTGATCCTAACGGAGGGGGTTCAACAAGTGGGAACGACGATGAGATCAACAAGATTGCTCGAGCTATCGCGGTTCATATGCGGGATGTGATTCCTGGTATGGTCACTGATATCACCCAGAATCTTCGGGGAAGTACCAGTGATTCCGCACACAATTCAAATGCCACTAACACTGGAACTGCTAACTTTACTTTCAAGCAGTTCAACGATGCTAAGCCTCCTAAGTACTCTGGTACCGAGGGAGCTACCGGCCTACTGCAATGGCTGGAAAGCATTGAAGACATTCTCGACTTCACTGGATGTCCTGAGAATCTGAAGGTCAAGATGGCCTCAAGCGCTTTTCACAAAGGCGCACTCACCTGGTGGAATTCTGAGAAGAACACCAGAGGACGTGAAGTTGCATTAGCCTTACTGTGGGACGGTTTCAAGAACTTACTCGTGGAAAAGTTTTGTCCACGTCATGAACTGAAGAAACTCGAGGTAGAGATGTGGAATCTGGTTCAAGATAGTGGGGAGAACGCAAAGTATACAACTCGGTTCCATGAGTTGTGCATTCTGGTACCCCATTTGGTTACTCCTCTATCCCGCAGGATAGAGAAATACATTGAAGGTCTACCTTTAGTAGTCAGGGGAACTGTCATGGGTAATAACCCTACTACTCTAGAGGCGGCGATCCAACTTGGTGCTACTCTTACTGAGGAGTATGTGAAATCTGGTGTGCTCACCCGAAAGGGATTCAAGAGAGCACAAATTGAAGAAGGCAAGAAGCCTGAACAGCACCATCCCAAGAGGAAAAAGCAAAAGACAATCAAGAACTTTGCAGCGTTGACTGCAGCTGCTCCTACTCATGCCACACCTATTACTGCTATGCCACAACATGCTAATGCCAGAAAGCCTTATACTGGCCCGTTTCCACTTTGCACCAAATGCCAGTATCATCATCTGCCCAACACTCCATGCAAGAAGTGTCTCAAATGTGGGCGAATGGGACACTTTGCAGCTACATGCCGAGCTGCTCATCTTGCTGCTGTAACAACTGCTACCACTACCACTACTGCTACAGGTGGAAGAGCCTGTTACAATTGTGGAGCAGAGGGACACTTCAGAAATCAGTGTCCAAAACTCAACAACAATACTGCTGCTGCTCGTGCTTTTGTTATTGGAACTGCTGAAGCACGTGAAGAGCCGGCAGTCATCACGGGTACATTTCTTATCAATGATCATTATGTTCCTATCATATTTGATACTGGTGCCGATAAAAGTTTTATCTCTACTCATACTGCTTCTTTGCTTAATATGCAACTATCCACACTTACTTCTCCTTATACTGTAGAAGTAGCGAATGGTAAGACCATAGTTGTAGATTCCATAATTCATGCTTGTGAGCTAAGATTAAATGACCATCGCTTTTCCATCGATCTCATTCCTATGACTCTCGGAAGCTTCGAAGTTGTAGTAGGAATGGATTGGTTATCCAAAAACAATGCTGAAATCGTATGCTCTGAGAAACTTATTCGAATTCCCTTACCGTCCGGCGAAACGATGATAGTCTACGGCGAGAAACCATGCCGCGGATTGAAGATTGTATCGTGCATCAAGGCGAGGAAGTACTTGAAGAAGAAATATTATGCTTTCCTAGCTCATGTAGTGGAAAAGAAACCTGAAAAGAAAGTAGTTGGAGATGTTCCAGTTATCAAAGAATATCCAGACGTATTTCCAGAAGACTTGCCTGGACTACCACCAGTCCGACAAGTGGAATTTAGAATCGATCTCGTCCCTGGAGCAAACCCAGTAGCGAAGTCACCGTATCGATTAGCACCGTCTGAGATGCAAGAACTGTCTTGTCAGCTTCAAGAACTTTTAGACAAAGGTTTCATAAGACCGAGTTTCTCTCCATGGGGAGCTCCGCTTCTCTTTGTCAAAAAGAAAGACGGTTCATTTCGTATGTGCATCGACTATCGTGAGCTGAACAAGTTGACAATCAAGAATTGATATCCTCTGCCCAGGATCGATGATCTGTTTGATCAATTACAGGGAGCAACTTGCTTCTCTAAGATTGATTTGCGATCCGGGTATCATCAGTTAAGAGTAAATGATGAGGATATACCAAAGACGGCATTTAGGACTCGATATGGACACTATGAGTTTGTGGTTATGCCATTTGGGCTGACCAATGCACCCGCAGTGTTCATGGACTTGATGAATCGAGTCCGCAGGCCATACTTGGATCAGTTTGTTATTGTCTTCATTGACGATATATTGATTTATTCCAAGTCAGAACAAGAGCACGAGGATCATTTGAGGAAAGTCTTAGCGTTACTAAGAACTGAACAACTATATGCTAAATTCTCAAAATGTGAGTTTTGGCTAAAGGAAGTTCACTTCTTAGGACATGTCATAAACAAAGATGGGATACATGTAGATCCGGCGAAGATTGAGGCGATTAAGAACTGGACTACCCCATCTACTCCAACAGAGATTCGTTCATTTCTGGGTTTGGCAGGTTATTACAGAAGATTCATTGCAAACTTCTCTAAGATAGCCTTGCCACTTACCACACTAACTCAGAAAAGTCAAGCGTTTATATGGGGACAGAAACAGGAAGATGCATTTCAACTTCTTAAACAGAAGTTATGCAACTCCCCTATCCTTAGTCTTCCAGAAGGCAGTGATGATTTCATTGTCTACTGCGACGCTTCAAATCTTGGTCTCAGTTGTGTACTTATGCAACGGAACAAGGTCATTGCTTATGCTTCAAGACAACTTAAGGTTCACGAGAAGAATTACACTACTCATGACCTTGAGTTAGGGGCTGTGGTCTTTGCATTGAAGATTTGGAGGCACTACCTTTATGGTACTAAATGTGTCATCTATACATACCACAAGAGCCTGCAACACATTCTCAATCAGAAAGAACTCAACATGAGACAACGACGTTGGGTTGAGCTTCTAACTGATTACGACTGTGAGATTCGTTACCACCCGGGTAAAGCCAATGTGGTGGCGGATGCTCTTAGTCGCAAGGAACCAGTCAAACCGATTCGTATAAGAGCCATGGAGATCAACACACAGCCAAACTTGAAAGACTTGATTCGCATTGCACAACAACAGGTAGTAACAGACAATCAACTCAAGACAGACTTGGATTGTGGCATTGAGAAGAAACTAGAACCTCGAGCTGATGGGGTGTTATATCTCAACGGCCGCATTTGGATTCTGAAGTCTGAAGAATTGCGCACACTCATCTGTGATGAGGCTCATAAGTCGCGATACTCAGTTCATCCTGGAGCCGACAAGATGTATCAGGACTTGAGGACATCTTACTGGTGGCCGGGAATGAAGAAAGACATAGCACTGTATGTGGGGAAATGTCTTACATGTTCAAAGGTCAAAGCAGAACATCAAAAGCCTTCGGGACTTCTGCAGCAACCTGAAATTCCTCAATGGAAATGGGAACAAATTTCCATGGATTTCATAACCAAGTTGCCGAGAACTCCGCGAGGATTCGATTCGATTTGGGTGATCGTTGATCGACTCACCAAATCTGCTCATTTTCTCCCTATCCGAGAGGATTACAAAATGGAGAAGCTATCCACATTGTACATCAACGAAATCATTGCATGTCATGGTACACTAACATCAATCATTTCTGATCATGGTAGTCGCTTCACTTCTCGCTTTTGGCAATCATTGCAAAAGGCTTTGGGAACGCGTGTTAATCTTAGCACGGCGTATCATCCTCAAACCGACGGCCAAAGCGAAATGACTATCCAAACACTTGAAGACATGCTTCGTTCTTGTGTCATTGACTTCGGTGGAAGTTGGGACACTCACCTCCCACTCATTGAGTTTTCATATAACAATAGCTATCATACGAGCATTCAATGTGCACCATTCGAAGCTCTATATGGTAGAAAGTGCCGATCACCGGTCTGTTGGACCGAGATTGGTGACTCACAGGTCGTAGGACCAGAACTCATTCAGGAAACATCAGACAAAATCACAATCATTCAGTCACGGCTTAAGGCCGCACGAGATCGGCAGAAGAGTTATGCTGATCGACGTCGGAAACCACTTGAGTTTCAAGTCGGTGACCGAGTCTTACTCAAGGTTTCTCCCTGGAAAGGCGTTGTCCGATTCGGGAAGAAAGGGAAACTTGCACCAAGGTACGTTGGACCTTTTGAGATCCTGGAACGGATTGGTCCCGTAGCCTACAAACTCAAACTTCCAGTGGAGCTAAGCAATGTTCATGATACTTTTCATGTATCAAATCTTAAGAAATGCTTGGCGGATCATGATGTTCAGATTCCACTGGAAGACATACAGATTCAGAACAACATGCAATTCATAGAACGTCCAGTTGAAATCATGGATCATGGGGTCAAGAAACTTAAACGCAGCCGTATCCCGATCGTAAAGGTACGATGGGAGGGCAAACGCGGTGCTGAGTTCACCTGGGAACGTGAAGACCAGATGAAGCTTAAGTTGTAACATCAGTGCCGGACGCGTGCCGAAACAGTGATCGCAACAGTAGACATGTACAGTAACTCAGGTACACATTTCGAGAAACTATGTTTAGACTATTGATGCATTTGATTTACATGAAACTATTATACGATTGTCTGAATTTGACTGAAACCTTAGGGTTTAACAGTCTGAAACATGTCAGACAACACAGTGTTGAAACATAAATACTTGATGTGATATTAGTTTGCATAAACGTATGTGAGGTTAACCAAAACGAAACTATAACGGTTATTGTTACGGAATGCTAAACCGACAAGTTGTTCGTATAGGTGACGATCTGTACGAATGATTCTGATAGTTTAACGTTCTGAAATAATGACTTAACAGTAGAAAACAAGAATCAGAAAGCCAAACCATCGACGTGTCCGTTCGAATGACGATTCGAACGAATACGCGCGATGGCGACGCGATCTGACGAAACGAAAACGAAAACGAATGAAGACATGAACGATCATAAATTTAAAGAAATATAATATTTCTCATTTGACAATTTTGAAACTTATCATAAAATAATCTAAATTTAACTATCTTAATTAAATCGCGAACGAACTAACAAAACGCGAAAATTAAATGGAAACGCGTAAACTATTATAATTCGAAAAATAATTTAATGTAACGATATTTAAAATGTTTTCTAATAATATTTGTGTTCTAAAAATCCTAAAAATATTCTTTTTTATTTAAATTACGAAATACGCGCGTAACGTGCCGGATACGCGACTAAAATACGAACCGAGCAACCGAAACGAACCCGAATACCCTCGGGGTATAAAAACCCATTTAAACTCATCTTCTTCCTCATTGTGGCTGATCACTCTCTCTCTCTAACATCAAACTCGTTTTTTTTTCGTTTTTCACAAGAATTCCACACAAAAAGCTTCATAACTTCTTCATTCCTTGACCAAATCGCGCAAATAATATATCGAAACGACCGTGTCGACGAGAGGAATCTGAAAGTACAAGGGATCGGAGCTATTTCGAAGTATTTTGGCCGGAATCTTAGAGAGAAGTTTCTGCAGAAAAAGGGTAAGTTTCACTGTTTTGTTGTTTGAACTTGTAACAGGCTTTACTCTTTCAAATCAGTTAGATAATGCACAAAAACCTGCTTAGGACATAAGAAACATGTTGTTTTGAAGTTTAAAATGCTGAAAATCAAAGGGGATGATCGAGGGCGGCTCCAGTGATGGGCTGCACTGCTTTAAACGGTGGTAGCCTCCTTCGACAGTTTAATGGATATGTTTCAGCTTTGTTTTCAGTTAGAATGGGTATTGAGGATGTAGATATTAACTGTAATGCATCGAAATTTATACACACAAGGAATTCAAGTGAGTTGAACTTAAGAATTTACTCATGTTAATCTAAATATTGGACAGTAAGTAGGATTGAGTCTAGTGGGGCCGAGTAAGAGGCTATCTTGCCTTAGTCGGTGAGGCCATCAACGATATTAAATAAGAAAGGAATTGGGCATTGATATTAAATCAGCAAATACAATTGGATAATGCTAGCAATTCAGAATTTCCCAATTATTATGCCTCTTAGAATAAATAAGATCAACAAGAAATAATATATACAAGGGAGTAGTCGATGGGGAGGGGTTGTAACCCATTATTATAACTTCAAAACTTGGAAATCTTATTGTTTTTTTTATTTCCATCGATATTAACACAAAATATGCATGTGGTGGTTTTGTGTAAATTTTGTACACCATATGAAATCAATAAGCGGTGATAATTATCCAAGATGTTCTGGAAATGTGGGACCACACACAATACCGAAACACACACATACCTATATATATGTAGGTATATATATATATATATACCCACCATGAGGTTTAGGTTAGTTTAAGTTAAATGGGTTGAAAATAATCGATTTTGGGTGTAATGGGTTTCATGAAGTTCTCATTCATATTACTTAAACTTTGGGTTAAAAACATGTCAAAGGTTTATGACTAAGCGTCATTTTGATCAAAGTAACCATAGGGTTATTTATATAAAGTAAATTAGTCAACTTTACTACAAATTTGATAAAGTATTTTTAAGTACACATAAAATCATTTAAACTCTTTTATAATGGATAAAATGAGTAAGTCTTTATGACATATTTATTGTGTTAACAAAATTAAATGATGACAATCATTTTAAGCTAACATAAGGGCAATATTCAAGGTTATAACTAATAAACCTAAGTTTCATACTTAGAAAATATTATGAGTTAATACTTTTACAATTGGTAATAGTCAATAACGAGGATAATTATATAAATAAGAATGTGTTATGTACTAAACTTAATCTAAATTGATTAAGTATTAGTATGTTATACCCGCAAATGAGTTCAAGGAAAATTCAACATACAAATACTTATAAAAGTTAACCAACCTTAGGGTTAACCTACGCAATGATAACTCATACTTATAAGTTACAAACAACATTGAATTCAACACAGGTCTTGAAAACAACCACAAGTACAACTACGAGCGCGTGCGTATTCTTGTTTTATTTAGTCAACCACTTCAAACACAAGGTGAGTTCATTATCCCCTTTCAAACTTATTTGTTTTACTTCGGGACTGAGAAGCATGTTAAACATTTTTATTGAAATGTTATTTAATGCTTTAAACATAAACATGATTGTTTATGATGGAAACCTTTACTTTAAGCTTGTTGCTTAAAATCAATTGTTGAATTCATGATACAATTACATGATACTTGATACAATTACATGAGACTTGATTCAATTACATGAGATATGATTCAATTACATGAAATGTGATTCAATTACATGAGACATGATGCAAATACATGATGCTTGATACGAATACATGATACTTGATACGCATACATGATACTTGACTCAATTATATGAGATGTGATTCAATTACATGAGACATGATACAAATACATGATACTTGATTCAATTACATGAGACTTGATACTATTACATGAGATATGATGTTGGAAACTATTACATGCTACTAGGCCATCATACATGTATCTAACCATAGTCTACGTAATTGCTGAACGTCTGGTATTCCAGAGCTTGTACCTATGGGGTGAGATACATGTAATAACATAAACATAATGATACTCAGCTATTACCTGGTTATAAGGGACATGTAATTGCTAAACTTCTGGTATTCCAGAGCTTTTGTCGGCTTATATGAGGTATGTAAAGGCTAAACATGAAAGTATCGATTCTAAGCTATTACCTGGTTATAAGGGACACGTAATTGCTGAACGTCTGGTATTCCAGAGCTTGTGTCGGCTTATATGAGGTATGTAAAGGCTAAACATAAACGTAACGTTACGGAGCTATTACCTGGTTATAAGGGGCATGTAATTGCTGAACGTCTGGTATTCCAGAGCTTTTGTCGGCTTATAAGAGGTATGTAAAGGCTAAACATGAACTTGTTGAATGCTAAGCTGTTATCTATATAAGAGACATGTAATTGCTAAACTTCTGGTATTCCAGAGCTTTTGTCTGCTTATAGGAGATATGTAATTGCTAAACTATGTGTGTGTGAATATATGATGCTTGATAAACATGATGAGAAACTAACACTTGCGAATACAATAGACATGAAAACATTGAAACAGATAACAAAGGCTTTGATGAGGATTGAATTGATTGGTAGGTAAAATGCTTAATTATTATTAACAACAATGTCATATCCGAGTTAGTATGTGGTGGGATGTTGGCTAGGGCTTGTTCCCTTACATATGCTCTATATTTAAGCATACCGACTTGGATATTACAGGTGGAGTTAATGAGGTTAAGGTTTTACCGAAGGAGGTTTGTGAAACTATTTTTAAACTTTAAACTATATGAACTCACCAACCGTTGTGTTGACTTGATCTTTTTACATGCTTTCTCAGGTGAAGAACAGGTTTAAGCATAAGCTCTTGGTTTTACATACTAGGATGCCCAGATAGAGGACCTAGTAGACTTTTGGGAAGCACAACTTTTGTTAATGACACATATTACTTTTGATATCTTGTACATATACAAGATATATACATTATTCTTTTGGTTAGGTTTACTTAGTTAAATTGCAGAACAGTGCTATTGTAATTTAACTTTGTAATCCTATATATCATTTGATCGTGCTTTAGATATTCTTAAACGTTGATGCTATGTAAACAATCTGATCATCATGATTATCATCCGCGATATCACGCCCCGGGAACCTTCCGCCCGGCGGGGACTCCGATCCAACCCCGCCGGCTCGGGGTGTGACAGATTGGTATCAGAGCTCAAGGTTATAGAGAATAATAGGTCATTTACTTAAACGGTTTGGCCTAGACTATAACTTAGGGACCCTCATATAGAGAACTTAAGATTTAAGTATGCATTTTGTCTTCTGCATTCGATCACTGCACTAACCAAATTCTTTTGGTTATGATCAGAATGCCGCCAAGGAGACAACCGTCTTCACAAGTTTCTGCTCCTCACTCTTCGACTCCTACACCACCAGATTCACCACCGCCACCGCCACCTCCTCCTCCGCATAGTCCTCCTCCGAACACGAGCACAGGTCCAGTCATTGACCCCACTACTCACTACTGTTGCCTTGGCAACACTGCTGAGTACTCAACTGACCAGTCAACTGAAGGATGTCATCCCTGAGATGATAAACAGGATTCAGAGTCATGGCAACAATTCTGGCCACACTACAGGTGAGGCTAGTGGAAACACTAGTCATACTTCAGACTGCTCCTACAAGTCCTTTGTAGGATGCAAGCCTCCAAGCTTTACAGGAGTCGAGGGAGCTGTTGGACTGATCCAATGGCTCAAGAAGAAGGAAAATACTTTGGACATTAGCAGTTGTCCCGAACACCACAAAGTTCGCTATGCAGCTGGTTCTTTCAGCAAGCGAGCTTTAACTTGGTGGAATGCCCAGATTAGAGCCAAGGGAAGAGATGAGGCTATGGCGATGTCCTGGGCAGAATTTAAACTTCTTCTGAGGAATGAGTTTTGCTCGAAACATGAGCTGCAGCAACTGGAGATCGAGCTCTCAAATCATGTGATGAAAGGAGCCGATCATATGACTTTCACCACACGCTATCATGAGCTGGTAGCTTTGGTGCCAGAAATGGTACCAACATTGGAAAAGCTGATTGACCGTTATGTGGCGGGATTACCTTCTTGCATCCAAAGCATTGTTTTGGCTGCCTACCCTGCTACCCTGGAGTCTGCTATCTCCTTATCAGCTAAACTCACCAATGTTATGGTGAAGTCTGGAGTTCTTAAAGATGAAACAGGGAAGTCCAAGGAAACCACAACATCAAAGAAACCCGAGTACCACCCGAAGAAGAAACAGAAGGTCGTAAAGAACTATACAGCTGTTACCCCACTGAGACAGACACCTGCAGCACCTATCAACCCTACTACTAGGGGTTATGGAGGGGAATATCCCCAGTGCACAAACTGCAAGTATCATCATCCTGCTGGTGCTCAATGCAGGAAGTGCACGAATTGTGGCCGGTATGGCCACTGGGTTAACAAATGTCGCCTTGCGGTGAATCAGGCAACCAACACTGCAACCAGAGCACTACTACCACCACCAAGAATCTAGGCAATAACAACACCAGAGACTGTTACAATTGCGGGGAACCAGGTCACTTCTCCCGCAACTGTCCAAAGAAGGTGCAAGCTGGAGCACAAGCACCTCGTGGACGAGCTTTTGTCATCGGAGCCAATGCTGCACGTCAGGACCCTAACGTGGTCACTGGTACATTTCTTTTACATGACTCTTATGCATCTATACTATTTGATATTGGTGCAGACCAGAGTTTTATTTCATCTGATTTTGCACGACAACTTAGCTTTACTGAGGAAACTTTAGATTCCCCATACATTATTGAGGTAGCGAATGGAAAACAAGTTACTGTTAGCACTATACTTAGGAACTGCCCACTTACACTTATAGATCATACATTTTCCATCGACTTGTTGCCGATGGAGTTGGGCAGTTTCGATATCATCGTGGGGATGGATTGGCTCTCACTCAATCGAGTTGAAGTCATCTGTTCTGAAAAGCTACTTCGGATTCCAGTAACGGATGATCGTGTATTGGAAGTTCATGGGGATCAAGCCAAAAGAAACGTAAAGATCATTTCATGCATAAAAGCGCGTAAGTGTCTGCAAAAGAAGTGCATAGCATTCTTGGCTCATGTGGTGGAGAAAGACAAAGACAAGAAAACAATACAAGACGTACCGATAGTGAAGGAATATCCTAAAGTATTTCCGGATGATCTACCTGGTTTGCCACCTGTGCGACCGGTAGAGTTTCGTATCGATCTAATTCCTGGGGCAACGCCCGTTGCTAAATCTCCTTATAGGTTAGCACCTTCGGAGATGCAGGAATTATCTAATCAACTACAGGAACTACTTGATAAAGGTTTCATCCGACCGAGCTACTCACCTTGGGGAGCCCCAGTTCTGTTCGTGAAAAAGAAGGATGGATCCTTTCGGATGTGCATAGATTACAGGGAGTTAAATAAACTAACCATTAAGAATCGGTATCCACTACCGAGGATTGATGATTTGTTTGATCAATTGCAAGGAGCTCAATACTTTTCGAAGATCGATCTACGTTCCGGATACCATCAACTCAGAGTACAAGACGAAGACATACCTAAGACGGCGTTTCGTACCCGATACGGGCATTACGAGTTCATGGTGATGCCGTTTGGTTTGACGAATGCACCCACGGTTTTCATGGATCTCATGAACAGTGTGTGTAAACCGTATTTAGATCAATTTGTTATTGTGTTCATTGATGACATATTGATCTATTCTAAAAGAAAAGAAGAACATGAGCAACATCTCCGAACGATCTTGGAACTGTTAAAGGAAGAGAAGCTCTATGCCAAATTCTCTAAGTGTGAGTTTTGGTTAAAGGAGGTTCAATTTCTAGGTCACGTTGTTAACAGTGATGGAATTCATGTTGATCCTGCCAAGATCGAGGCAATAAAAGATTGGGACACTCCGAAGACACCTACGGAGATACGTTCTTTTCTAGGCTTAGCAGGCTATTACCGAAGGTTCATCTCGAACTTCTCGAAGATAGCCATGCCACTCACGAAACTAACACAGAAAAGTGAGCCGTTTATTTGGGAACAAAAGCAAGAAGAAGCCTTTCAGACGTTGAAGCAAAAGCTATGCGATGCTCCGATCTTATCTCTCCCAGATGGTTGTGACGACTTTGTTGTGTATTGTGATGCATCCCATCAGGGACTTGGCTGTGTACTTATGCAGCGGGACAAAGTCATTGCCTACGCTTCGAGGCAATTAAAGATCCATGAGAAGAACTACACAACTCATGATCTGGAATTGGGAGCAGTGGTGTTTGCACTGAAGATCTGGAGGCATTATCTATATGGGACCAAGTGTACCATATTCACTGATCACAAGAGTCTGCAACACATATTTGATCAGAAGGAACTCAACATGCGACAGCGTCGTTGGGTTGAACTTCTGAATGACTATGACTGTGTAATCAAGTACCATCCGGGCAAGGCAAACGTTGTTGCTTATGCTTTGAGCCGGAAGGAACGGGTCAAACCCTTGCGAGTCAGAGCAATGGGAATGACTGTGCAGACAAGCTTACACGACCATATTATGCAAGCACAACGAGAGGTGATTGAACGAGAAAACCTGAAGAAAGAACTTGATTGCGGCGTGGAGAAACATTTGGAAACAAAACCCGATGGACTTGTTTACTTCAAGGATCGTATCTGGATTCCTGCAGTAGATGAGTTAAGGAAACTTATTTTTGATGAAGCACACAAGACCAAGTACTCTGTGCACCCTGGTGCTGATAAAATGTACCAAGACTTGCGTGCATTTTATTGGTGGCCGGGTATGAAGAAAGACATAGCTGAGTATGTTGGTAGATGCCTTACGTGTGCTAAAGTAAAGGCAGAACACCAGAAACCGTCAGGTTTACTGGAACAGCCTGAAATTCTACTTTGGAAGTGGGAACAAATAGCTATGGACTTTGTTACCAAGCTACCCCGCACTTCCAGTGGACATGATACCATTTGGGTTATAGTTGATCGATTAACCAAGTCTGCTCATTTATTGCCTATGCGAGAAACTTACACGATGGATAAACTAGCGAAGCTTTACATTGATGAGATAGTGGTACGCCATGGTGTGCCATTGTCTATCATTTCAGATCGTGATAACAGATTTACATCAAGGTTCTGGCAATCATTGCAGAAATCTCTAGGGACGCAACTAAACTTGAGTACGGCTTATCATCCACAAACGGATGGTCAAAGCGAACGTACTATCCAGACCCTGGAGGATATGTTAAGAACTTGTGTTCTAGATTTCGGTGGTAATTGGGATTCCCACTTGCCACTAATCGAGTTCTCCTACAACAACAGTTATCACAGCAGCATCGGTTGTGCCCCATTCGAGGCTCTTTATGGCCGGAAATGTCGGTCACCGATCTGTTGGTCGGAAGTAGGAGACAATCGTATCACTGGACCAGAACTTATTCAAGAAACTACAGACAAGATTGCTCAGATACAGCAAAGACTACAAGCAACACGAAGTAGACAAAAGAGCTATGCTGATAAACGGCGCAAGCCGTTGGAATTCCAAGTGGGAGATCGTGTCATGTTAAAGGTTTCCCCATGGAAGGGCGTAGTTCGATTCGCGAAGAAAGGCAAACTAACACCACGATACGTGGGACCGTTCGAGATCATTGAACGTATTGGTCCTGTAGCATACAGATTGAGCTTACCGGATGAACTTAGTGGTGTACATGACGTGTTTCACGTC
This sequence comes from Mikania micrantha, assembly GCA_009363875.1. Classification (NCBI taxonomy): domain Eukaryota; kingdom Viridiplantae; phylum Streptophyta; class Magnoliopsida; order Asterales; family Asteraceae; genus Mikania; species Mikania micrantha. The sequence continues at coordinate 95,678,839 of CM018693.1, forward strand.
TCAAACTTGAAGAAATGCCTAGTTGATGAAACTCTTATCATACCAGTTGAAGAAATTCAAATGGATGAACATCTACGTTTTGTTGAAGAACCATTGGAAATCATGGATCGTAAAGTCAAGCAACTGAGACGAAGTCGTATTCCTATTGTTAAAGTTCGTTGGAATTCAAGGCGCGGACCCGAGTTTACTTGGGAACGTGAAGATCACATGAGGAACAAGTATCCCCAACTCTTTGCCGAGGAAATCGTACCGAATAACGAGTCTTAAATTTCGGGACGAAATTTCTCTAACAAGGGGAGACTGTAACATCAGTGCCGGACGCGTGCCGAAACAGTGATCGCAACAGTAGACATGTACAGTAACTCAGGTACACATTTCGAGAAACTATGTTTAGACTATTGATGCATTTGATTTACATGAAACTATTATACGATTGTCTGAATTTGACTGAAACCTTAGGGTTTAACAGTCTGAAACATGTCAGACAACACAGTGTTGAAACATAAATACTTGATGTGATATTAGTTTGCATAAACGTATGTGAGGTTAACCAAAACGAAACTATAACGGTTATTGTTACGGAATGCTAAACCGACAAGTTGTTCGTATAGGTGACGATCTGTACGAATGATTCTGATAGTTTAACGTTCTGAAATAATGACTTAACAGTAGAAAACAAGAATCAGAAAGCCAAACCATCGACGTGTCCGTTCGAATGACGATTCGAACGAATACGCGCGATGGCGACGCGATCTGACGAAACGAAAACGAAAACGAATGAAGACATGAACGATCATAAATTTAAAGAAATATAATATTTCTCATTTGACAATTTTGAAACTTATCATAAAATAATCTAAATTTAACTATCTTAATTAAATCGCGAACGAACTAACAAAACGCGAAAATTAAATGGAAACGCGTAAACTATTATAATTCGAAAAATAATTTAATGTAACGATATTTAAAATGTTTTCTAATAATATTTGTGTTCTAAAAATCCTAAAAATATTCTTTTTTATTTAAATTACGAAATACGCGCGTAACGTGCCGGATACGCGACTAAAATACGAACCGAGCAACCGAAACGAACCCGAATACCCTCGGGGTATAAAAACCCATTTAAACTCATCTTCTTCCTCATTGTGGCTGATCACTCTCTCTCTCTAACATCAAACTCGTTTTTTTTCGTTTTTCATAAGAATTCCACACAAAAAGCTTCATAACTTCTTCATTCCTTGACCAAATCGCGCAAATAATATATCGAAACGACCGTGTCGACGAGAGGAATCTGAAAGTACAAGGGATCGGAGCTATTTCGAAGTATTTTGGCCGGAATCTTAGAGAGAAGTTTCTGCAGAAAAAGGGTAAGTTTCACTGTTTTGTTGTTTGAACTTGTAACAGGCTTTACTCTTTCAAATCAGTTAGATAATGCACAAAAACCTGCTTAGGACATAAGAAACATGTTGTTTTGAAGTTTAAAATGCTGAAAATCAAAGGGGATGATCGAGGGCGGCTCCAGTGATGGGCTGCACTGCTTTAAACGGTGGTAGCCTCCTTCGACAGTTTAATGGATATGTTTCAGCTTTGTTTTCAGTTAGAATGGGTATTGAGGATGTAGATATTAACTGTAATGCATCGAAATTTATACACACAAGGAATTCAAGTGAGTTGAACTTAAGAATTTACTCATGTTAATCTAAATATTGGACAGTAAGTAGGATTGAGTCTAGTGGGGCCGAGTAAGAGGCTATCTTGCCTTAGTCGGTGAGGCCATCAACGATATTAAATAAGAAAGGAATTGGGCATTGATATTAAATCAGCAAATACAATTGGATAATGCTAGCAATTCAGAATTTCCCAATTATTATGCCTCTTAGAATAAATAAGATCAACAAGAAATAATATATACAAGGGAGTAGTCGATGGGGAGGGGTTGTAACCCATTATTATAACTTCAAAACTTGGAAATCTTATTGTTTTTTTTATTTCCATCGATATTAACACAAAATATGCATGTGGTGGTTTTGTGTAAATTTTGTACACCATATGAAATCAATAAGCGGTGATAATTATCCAAGATGTTCTGGAAATGTGGGACCACACACAATACCGAAACACACACATACCTATATATATGTAGGTATATATATATATATATACCCACCATGAGGTTTAGGTTAGTTTAAGTTAAATGGGTTGAAAATAATCGATTTTGGGTGTAATGGGTTTCATGAAGTTCTCATTCATATTACTTAAACTTTGGGTTAAAAACATGTCAAAGGTTTATGACTAAGCGTCATTTTGATCAAAGTAACCATAGGGTTATTTATATAAAGTAAATTAGTCAACTTTACTACAAATTTGATAAAGTATTTTTAAGTACACATAAAATCATTTAAACTCTTTTATAATGGATAAAATGAGTAAGTCTTTATGACATATTTATTGTGTTAACAAAATTAAATGATGACAATCATTTTAAGCTAACATAAGGGCAATATTCAAGGTTATAACTAATAAACCTAAGTTTCATACTTAGAAAATATTATGAGTTAATACTTTTACAATTGGTAATAGTCAATAACGAGGATAATTATATAAATAAGAATGTGTTATGTACTAAACTTAATCTAAATTGATTAAGTATTAGTATGTTATACCCGCAAATGAGTTCAAGGAAAATTCAACATACAAATACTTATAAAAGTTAACCAACCTTAGGGTTAACCTACGCAATGATAACTCATACTTATAAGTTACAAACAACATTGAATTCAACACAGGTCTTGAAAACAACCACAAGTACAACTACGAGCGCGTGCGTATTCTTGTTTTATTTAGTCAACCACTTCAAACACAAGGTGAGTTCATTATCCCCTTTCAAACTTATTTGTTTTACTTCGGGACTGAGAAGCATGTTAAACATTTTTATTGAAATGTTATTTAATGCTTTAAACATAAACATGATTGTTTATGATGGAAACCTTTACTTTAAGCTTGTTGCTTAAAATCAATTGTTGAATTCATGATACAATTACATGATACTTGATACAATTACATGAGACTTGATTCAATTACATGAGATATGATTCAATTACATGAAATGTGATTCAATTACATGAGACATGATGCAAATACATGATGCTTGATACGAATACATGATACTTGATACGCATACATGATACTTGACTCAATTATATGAGATGTGATTCAATTACATGAGACATGATACAAATACATGATACTTGATTCAATTACATGAGACTTGATACTATTACATGAGATATGATGTTGGAAACTATTACATGCTACTAGGCCATCATACATGTATCTAACCATAGTCTACGTAATTGCTGAACGTCTGGTATTCCAGAGCTTGTACCTATGGGGTGAGATACATGTAATAACATAAACATAATGATACTCAGCTATTACCTGGTTATAAGGGACATGTAATTGCTAAACTTCTGGTATTCCAGAGCTTTTGTCGGCTTATATGAGGTATGTAAAGGCTAAACATGAAAGTATCGATTCTAAGCTATTACCTGGTTATAAGGGACACGTAATTGCTGAACGTCTGGTATTCCAGAGCTTGTGTCGGCTTATATGAGGTATGTAAAGGCTAAACATAAACGTAACGTTACGGAGCTATTACCTGGTTATAAGGGGCATGTAATTGCTGAACGTCTGGTATTCCAGAGCTTTTGTCGGCTTATAAGAGGTATGTAAAGGCTAAACATGAACTTGTTGAATGCTAAGCTGTTATCTATATAAGAGACATGTAATTGCTAAACTTCTGGTATTCCAGAGCTTTTGTCTGCTTATAGGAGATATGTAATTGCTAAACTATGTGTGTGTGAATATATGATGCTTGATAAACATGATGAGAAACTAACACTTGCGAATACAATAGACATGAAAACATTGAAACAGATAACAAAGGCTTTGATGAGGATTGAATTGATTGGTAGGTAAAATGCTTAATTATTATTAACAACAATGTCATATCCGAGTTAGTATGTGGTGGGATGTTGGCTAGGGCTTGTTCCCTTACATATGCTCTATATATAAGCATACCGACTTGGATATTACAGGTGGAGTTAATGAGGTTAAGGTTTTACCGAAGGAGGTTTGTGAAACTATTTTTAAACTTTAAACTATATGAACTCACCAACCGTTGTGTTGACTTGATCTTTTTACATGCTTTCTCAGGTGAAGAACAGGTTTAAGCATAAGCTCTTGGTTTTACATACTAGGATGCCCAGATAGAGGACCTAGTAGACTTTTGGGAAGCACAACTTTTGTTAATGACACATATTACTTTTGATATCTTGTACATATACAAGATATATACATTATTCTTTTGGTTAGGTTTACTTAGTTAAATTGCAGAACAGTGCTATTGTAATTTAACTTTGTAATCCTATATATCATTTGATCGTGCTTTAGATATTCTTAAACGTTGATGCTATGTAAACAATCTGATCATCATGATTATCATCCGCGATATCACGCCCCGGGAACCTTCCGCCGGGCGGGGACTCCGATCCAACCCCGCCGGCTCGGGGTGTGACATAAGTACCCTCATCTTTTTACAGTATCTTCGGCTAGTTAATTTCGGGACGAAATTCCCTTAACTAGGGGAGACTGTAACATTTGTGCATTTAGTCATGTAGTCGTGAACAGTATTAGAACAGTGTGTGTCAATGTCCAGTAAATCAATGTGATTCATGTGTTCATTATGTGCTTGTGTGTTAGAATCATTATTTCTTGAGACAAGTATGTGTTATTTATTTACAGTCGAGTTCACTAGGCAAGAACAGTGTTGTGTTATATCGAAACAGTGGTGGGCAGCGAGAGTGAGCCCTATATATATACTGCGTTCGGTGTAACAGGATAGTGTTGGTGCGTAGTGTCAAGACGAATATTATGACAATTAATTCAACAAGAATCGTAATACGTAAGCGAGACTGAGTATAGTTATGGGTGACGATCCATAATGATACGAATGTTGAACTTATAATTATGATTAAACGACTTTAAATAATTAATACGATCGGAAAACATACGCGATTGCGGGTATACACGTAATTGTGAATGTTTAACGATCTGGCAACGCACGAAGAGTAAAAATAATTATATTAATTATTTTATGATTTTACAATTTTGAAACTCATCATTTATTTGAGTTTAACAACTCTTTTATTTTTTAAAACCGCGTAAATACGCGTTACGTTCCGGAAACGCGAACCGAGCGACCGAAACGGACCCGAATACCACACGGGCTATAAAAGCCTTGAATGAGATCATTTATCTCATTTATTCCACCTACAACACTTTCTCTCACTAGAATTTTCGGCTAACCCTTCTCTCTCTAAAAAAGCGAGCTTTAAACGCGCGTAACTCGCTTATTTCTCAACGAAATTCGTCATTCTTGGTGTCCACGCGAAGCCCCCGACATCCTCTACACGAAAGTACAAGAATTTCGCAACTTCATCCAGCCAATCTCGAGGTAATGGAGCTTGAAAAATCTGAAAAATAGGGTTTTCATATGTGTAATTGTTAAAACTCGATCTATACCGGTTCTTTCACATTACCTGTCGAAATAATCACTTGCGAGTGTTCGGGGATGAGGATTTGAGGCATGGGAATGGTTATATCAAAGGAAGAATGTCGAATGATGATGAAGATGACAGGTTCGGGGGTCGCTCATCAACATCAGCAGGGGAACGAACCTGTTAGGGTTCCTTGGCCGAACCAGTTGTGTGAGGCGAACCCTAACAAACCCATATGGTTCGTTGCCCGACTAGCCGAACCCTAGGGACCCTCACGAACCCTTCTTTGCGACGAATCATCATCATCATCACACACACGAACCCTACTCGGCCACGAACCCTATGCGAGTCACGAACCTGTGCCATATCCTCAAGCATGTCACGAACCTTGATGAGCTATAAACGAACCCTTCTGATGGTTATGGCCAACGAACCCTAGACGAAGCTCCATGTGACCGAACCATGCATGCAGCGAACCCTTGAGAACCACCGAACCCTTTTGTGATGTTGCCGAACCATAAGCAGTACCACGAACCCTCCTTGTTGCTACGAACCTTCATGCAATCGCTTAGCCTATGTCGAACCTTCACGAACCTAGTTGCTGCATATGGCGAACCCTAGTTGCTCCACGAACCTGTGATGCAGCAACCCTAGGGCCGAACCTTGTTATATTACTTGGCCGAACCTAAGGCAAAAACCATAATAGGTTCGCTGCCAAGATAGTTAGCCGAGGCCCAACATGCATTTCTCTTTATACTTTTTGGCCCAATCGAATTGTTTACCTTGGCCCCCATTAGAATGAGTTAAATTCCATCCCCTCCGGCCCAAAACAATTCTCCTTGGCCCATGTTAGTTCCTTTGATTCACATTGTGGCTTTCGGTCCATTGAGAGTTGTAAGTTGGCCCAATTTTGTCTTTGGCATGTTACATGGTCCATTAACAAGTTAGTAGGCCCAATAGCTCATTCAATTGGCCCATTGTTGAACTAGGTGGCCCATGGCCTTTGATAAGCCTCATGGTTTCATGGGCTTAAGGCCCAATGTGAGGCCTCGATTGCGACAATTGTGAATTGATCATAAATGGGTTAAGTTTATAACTTAACAATAATCATGAAGATCAATTCACAATCACAAGACTTAAAACAATTGGAACATTTTATCACAAAACATGGTAATCAATGGCTATCAAATTCTCAAACAATTATCATTTTATGCATAAGATTTATGCACAATGGATCATTTCATATTCGTTTCTTGGACCCATGATCAATCAAGTGATTCAAATCATAATCATGAGATCAAGTTATCATGTGATAATCAATCATGAGAACACAAGTCAATCAATGAATCAAAATTATACAATTATAAATCCTATATCTTATGTATGATTACAATGTTATAGGAATCAATTAGAAGTCCTGTTTGCTACTTGCTATCTGTTTTAGTTCAGAGTCTACTGCACACAGGTGAGAACTTTAGCCCCTCTTTTACTGTTTTATAACTGTTTTGGGGTGGAACACGTGATCAAACCAATCGTTTACAATCATATTTCATTACACAAGGTGTGTGTATTCTTATAAACATTATGGGTTCATTTTATGAATCCTAAGGATTCATCAATTGTTTTAAAGGGATTATCAATTATTAAACTCTTTTCACTAAAAAAAGATTTTATAAAGGATCTTTGAACTGTTTTGTAACAGATTTACTCAAATGTATTTATGAAGGATAAACACTTTTAAATAAATGATTTTATAAACTCTTTTGTTATAAACCTTGTTGTTACACGAGGTCACTATTTCATGGTATTCAAATCAAGTGGTTCACATCATGGTATTCAAATCAAGTGATTCATTTCATGGTATTCAAATCAAGTGGTTCACATCATGGTATTCAAATCAAGTGGTTCACATCATGGTATTCAAATCAAGTGGTTCACATCATGGTATTCAAATCAAGTGGTTCATTTCATGGTATTCAAAACAAAGGATTTAATTCGTGGAATTAAATCTAGGTTTTCAATTCATGTTATCAAATAAGGCATTAACACATTTGGTTAAAGTAAGGTTCAGAAACATGGTGTCTGTAACATTTGTGCATATAGTCATGTAGTTGTAAACAGTGTTAGAACAGTGTGTGTACTTGTTCAGTCAGTCAATGTGAATCATGTGTCATTATGTGCTTGTGTGTTAGAATCTTTATCATTTAACAAGTATGTACTATTTAATTACAGTCGATTTCACTAGGCAAGAACAGTAACTTGTTATATCGAAACAGTGGTGGGCAGCGAGAGTGAGCCCTATACATATACTGCGTTCGGTGTAACAGGTTAGTGTTAGTGCGTAGTGTCGAGACGAATACTATGACATTTAATTAATTCAACAAAGATCGTAATCTGTAAGCGAGACTGAGTATAGTTATGGGTGACGATCCATAATAATACGAATGTTGAACTTATAATTACGATTAAACGACTTTAAATAATTAATACGATCGGGAAACGTACGCGATTGCGGGTATACACGTAATTTCGAATGTTTTAACGATCTGACAACGCACGAAGAGTAAAATAATTAAATTAATTATTTTATATTTTTACAATTTTGAAACTCATCGTTTTAATGAGTTTTAATCTTAATTTAAATAAAACCGCGTAAAATACGCGTTACGTTCCGGAAACGCGAACCGAGCGACCGAAACGAACCCGAACTTCACCCGAACTATAAAAGCCTTGAACAAGGCTTCCTACTTCATTTATTACCTCAACAACCCTTTCTCTCTCTAATAGTTCGTCTACCCTCTCTCTCTCTAAAAACCAAGCTTTAAACGTTCGTATCTTCTTCGTTACTCGACGGAATTCGGTGTTCTTGGTGTCCACGCGAAGCTCTCGACAAACTCTACCCGAAAGTACAAGATTTACGCAGATTTGTCCAGCCAATCTCGAGGTAATGAAGCTTGAAAGATCACGAAATTAGGGTTTTCATTTGTGAGTTCGTGAAACACACACATAACTGGTTTATTTGCATTATTCTTTGAGTTTCGCACATGTAGCAACCTTCATCGAGAGTAGAATGACTTAGATCATGGCCTGAAGTTGGTGGTTCGATGATGGTGGTGATGTTCGTACAGGTTCGCGGCTGGTTAAGGGGGGGCCGAACCCTAATGCAGATTCACGAACTTACAGGGTTCGTTAGTCGAACCTTTAGAGGATCTCACGAACCCTACTTGGCAACGAACCTTCATCGACATCATCCCAGGCGAACCATGCTCGATCCAGCGAACCCTCCTACTGCTACGAACCCTTGCAGACCTCACGAGCCTTCACGAACCAATTGGTGGCCAACGAACCCTCCTAAAGCGAACTATCTGCGAACCTTACATGATAAAGACTCAGCGAACCCTAGTTGCCATGTATGGGCCACGACTGAACCACGAACCCTGCATGGTTCGTGGCATGATTAGCCGGACTCCTTGGATGTTTATGGTCGGCGAACCCATCAAGCCTTGGACGAACCTTGCATGAAATCATGATAGCCGAACCATGCCGGATACTAGGCCGAACCTTGGAACTTTCTATCACGACCGAACCCTTTGGTTAGGGGCGAACCCTAGGCTAAACCCAAGAGGGTTCGCTGCCCAAAATGGCAGCTTCCCTTTTCTTCGGCCCAACTCCAATCTATTTGGTCCAAACGCATTAGTACTAGGCCCATAAGTGTGAGTTAAGCCCAAGGGAGTTAAGTTGGACCATTAAACTCTTAATTAGCTCGATAACACCTTGGAAACGTTACATAGATTTCATTAGCAATTGTTGAACCATTTAAATTCTTAGGCCCCACCTAATTCCATTGGTCCACTAAGATTTTAAGTGGGTTGACACAAGCTTGGGTTTGTTACAAGGGTTAGTTACATGTTGATTGGGCTAACATCACAATAAATTGGCCCAATTGTTAACCTAAGAGGCCCATGGACCTATACTTAAGCCCATCATAGTTTTATGGACTTAAGGCCCATGGTGTGGCCACAAACTCTAAGTACATGTGAATTTGTTCATAATTGGTTTAAGTTGCAACTTATCCTAATTACAAGATCAAGTCACAATCATAAAAACTTAAAGAAATTGGAACATCCTTTCATAACTCATGTTAGTCAATGGCTATCAAATTCATAAACATTTGTCATTTTATGCACAAAAGAACATTTCACATTAGTTTCTTGAACCCATGATCAATCAATTAATCCAAGACATAACTTTCAAGTGTTAATCAAGTTCAAGAGAACACAAGTCAATCAATGAATCAAAGTCTATACAATTATAAATCCTATATCTTATGTATGATTACAATGTTATAGGAAACAATTAGAAGTCCTGTTTGCTACTTGCTATCTGTTTTAGTTCAGAGTCTACTGCAGACAGGTGAGAACTTTAGCCCCTCTTTTACTGTTTTATAACTGTTTTGGGGTGGAACACGTGATCAAAACCGCTATTTCAATCTTGTTTCATTGCACAATTTATGTGCATTCATAAACATTACAGGTTTATCTTATGAATCCAAGTGATTCTTCAACTGTTTAAGGAAATTGTCAACTGTTTTAAAGGAATTATTTACTATTAAACCCTTATTACTAAAAAGGATTTTATAATGTTTTTCTTGAAATGTTTTATAACAGTTTTACTCAAATGTTCTTTTAAAGGATAAACATTTTTAAATAAATGATTTCATAAACTCTTTCTTTTGTTAAAAACCTTGTTGTTACACAAGGTCACTATATCATGGTATTCAAAGCAAGTGGTTCGTTTTGTGGTATTCAAATCAAGTGGTTCGTTTTGTGGTATTCAAATCAAGTGGTTCGTTTTGTGGTATTCAAATCAAGTGGTTCATTTTGTGGTATTCAAATCAAATGGTTCATTTCATGGTATTCAAATCATATGGTTCACATCATGGTAATCAAATCAAGGGATTCATTTTCATGTTACATAAACAAAGGATTCAACTCGTGGAGTTAAATCCAGGTTTTCAATAAGACATTAACACATCCGGTTAAAGTAAGATTCATAAACATGGTGTCCATTGTTGTAAACAAACTTATAAACCCATCAAGTATCATATTCATTAGCGTTAGTACTGGGTGATCACAACAAGGGAAAGCGGACACATTGTTTCTTATCCAGGATGGAGTTAGCTTTTAAATTTGTTTTAAAAGCTAACTGCAGGTCTGGTGTCATTGTTTTCTTATCCAGGATGGAGTTGGCTTTTAAATTTGCTTTTAAAAGCCAACTGCAGGTCTGGTGTCATATGGTTATCAAAACTGCTGACGTATTATCTAACTCCAAACGTGGTTTGGGACTTGATATTATTGGCTTTCGTGCGAACAGTGATTGGACTGTTTACACTCATTTTTCTTACTTGATGTTAGTTTGGGTTACAGCTCATCCGTGTGAATCTTATGATGCTTTAACTTACCTATGTCTTATATCATATACTCATGTTTACAAATGTTAAACCTATTGTTCTCACCAACTACGTCTGTAGTTGACAGTTACTTTTCACGTGTTTCAGGTAATCAGGTTTAAGACAATCTCAGGGACAACTAAGGAGACCATTTTAAGATAGAACAAGATGAAGAAACATGCTAGGATGGATTAGAAACACATTAAATCCTAAATGTTTAATTGTCTTGTTTGGAGTCTTATTTTGTAACTATATTTTGGGTCTGTAGTTGTCTTTCTTTTGGTAGATAGATTGTCTGTAACTAAACAATTGTCTTATCATTATGAAACATAGTAATCCATTGTGGTTGTTCTTATTCAATACTTGTGCATGATTCAACTGATCATACGTCACCGCGCCGTGGATTCCGCACGCGGCGCAGGGGTGTGACAGGTTGGTATCAGAGCCAAGGTTGTAGAGAACTAGGAAAAACCCAATGTGTAATGACCTAGACTATAACCTAAGTTACCCAATAGGACTAAGTGCTATAGACTTGAGGATACTTAGGATCTAAGTAACTTAAGTGAGCATTAAGTCTACATCAAGCTTGAAAGATCTTAGGGACATTTTACTAAGATTAGGCATCGAGTCAAAGAATTTGAATCGGACTTCTATAATTTTAGAAACCGAATTAAATTCTCACACATATGCATTAAGGATTTCAGAGGCAAGGATCTGTATTCTTAGTATCCTTGATCTGAAATTCTCACACAGAGATCATTATAGAAATTCAGAGGCAAAGATCTGTAGTTTCAGTATCTTTGATATGAATTTCTTGTCATATTCATTATGGGATTTAGAGGCAAAGATTGTTATCTTTGATCTAAAGTCCTTGTCATATTCATTATGGGATTTAGAGGCAAAGATTGTTATCTTTGATCTAAGATCCTTGTCATATTCATTATGGGATTTAGAGGCAAAGATTGGTATCTTTGATCTAAAGTCCTTGTCATATTCATTATAGGAATTCAAATGTCAAGGTCTATTAATTTAGAGTCTTGATTTGAAATCCTTGTCATGCTCATTATAGGAATTCAAAGGTCAAGAACTATTAATTTAGAGTCTTGATTTGAAATCCTTGTCATTGTTATCATTGTTATCATTATCAGGTGTTCATTATCATAAGAACTTTATAACTTAGAATCTGTGTAACAGTATTCTTTAGTTGAAGTTCTCACAAGAGATCATTATACTCGATACTGTAAGTATTGAGAACCTAGGTTAATTAACCTAGGACACACATGCTAAAACCTAAGGTTTTAATTTCTAAGTAAATTAAGAACCATGGTTTACATAATCATTATCATAGTCACAGAACAAGAGAAATCATGAAACAATCATAATCAATCAACAGTTGGAATCTTAGCCCCAAATATAGACGACGGATTAACGCTGATGTGTTGAGGTAAGTGGTGGGTCGGTGAGAGCTTACCCTATATATAAGCTTATTTCAGTATGTTAGGGGGAATCCGGCGTTTGTATTTGGAGTGAGGATTCGGGATCAACTGGACACATGGATCATTAGTCAAACACATGGGATACAAACATTTGGGAAACAATCATTGGTGAATCAAATCATAGTGGAATTCAAACTTGGATGAACCAGACATTATGGTGAATCACTCAAGTTGTGAACATTCCTTCAATGTAAACCTTAAGTGAAATTCTTAAGTGATTACATCATTAGTACTTACTGACATAGGTTAACAGGAAAGTGTAGAACACACGTATGACTTAGTTCTACATGTTAACAACTGTTAGTAGGTGCACGCATAACATAATCATAGTTCAATCATGGAATCAATCATAGTTCAAGTTGATCAAAGATCATGAGATTCTTAATCAATGGAACACACTTGGAAATCAGTACAAACGTGATGCCAAATGCTAGCAAGGGCATGATCGTGGTATTTCGAAACGGTGGTGGGCAGCGAGAGTGAGCCCTATATATAAGCTGCTTTCGGTATATCGGGAAAGTGTCAGTGTGTAGATTTGGTGGTGAGATCATGAGACATCGTACATATTCACATGATAAGTATACAAATAAGTTGATAACTTATACGTGTACTGGATCATATTACAATTGAATGATAATACCAGTAGTATGGATATATTACTGACTTATCATGAAAATTCAATTGTATCCATTCTCATTACTGACCCACTTGTGGCTTCTATTCGTAGAATGCCTCCCGACGTGATCCTAACGGAGGGGGTTCAACAAGTGGCAACGACGATGAGATCAACAAGATTGCTCGAGCTATCGCGGTTCATATGCGGGATGTGATCCCGGGTATGGTCACTGATATCACCCAGAATCTTCGGGGGAGTACCAGTGACTCAGCAAACAACTCCAACACCAATCACTCTGGAACTGCTAACTTCACATTCAAGCAGTTCAACGATGCTAAGCCTCCTAAGTACTCTGGGACTGAAGGAGCTACTGGCCTACTGCAATGGCTAGAAAGCATTGAAGACATTCTCGACTTCACTGGATGTCCTGAGAATCTGAAGGTCAAGATGGCCTCAAGTGCTTTTCATAAGGGAGCACTCACCTGGTGGAACTCTGAGAAGAACACCAGAGGACGCGAAGTCGCTCTAGCTTTACCATGGGAAGGATTCAAAAACTTACTTGTGGAAAAGTTTTGTCCACGTCATGAACTGAAGAAACTGGAGGTGGAGATGTGGAATCTGGTGCAAGATAGTGGAGAGAACACAAAGTATACAACTCGATTCCATGAGTTGTGCATTCTGGTACCCCATTTGGTTACTCCTCTATCCCGCAGGATAGAGAAGTACATTGAAGGTCTACCCTTAGTAGTTAGGGGAATTGTCATGGGGAACAACCCCACTACTTTGGAAGCAGCAATTCAACTTGGTGCTTCACTCACTGAAGAATATGTGAAATCTGGGTGCTCACCCGAAAGGGATTCAAAAGAGCACAGACTGATGAAGGCAAAAAGCCTGAACAGCATCATCAAAAGAGGAAGAAGCAAAAGACAATCAAGAACTTTGCAGCCCTGACTGCAGTTACTCCCACTCATGCCACACCCATTACTGCTATGCCACAATCTTCCACAGTCAGAAAGCCTTATACTGGTCCATTGCCACTATGCACCAAATGCCAATACCATCATCTACCCACTATTGCATGCAGAAAGTGTCTCAAGTGTGGGCGTATGGGACACTTTGCAGCTACTTGTAGATCTACTCATCTTGCTGCTGCAACAACTGCTACCACTACCACTGTTGCTACAGGTGGAAGGGCCTGTTATAATTGTGGAGCAGAGGGACACTTCAGAAATCAGTGTCCAAAACTCAACAACAATACTGCTGCTGCTCGTGCTTTTGTTATTGGAACTGCGGAAGCACGTGAAGAGCCGGCAGTCATCACGGGTACATTTCTTATCAATGATCATTATGTTCCTATCATATTTGATACTGGTGCCGATAAAAGTTTTATCTCTACTCATACTGCTTCTTTGCTTAATATGCAACTATCCACACTTACTGCTCCCTATACTGTAGAAGTAGCGAATGGTAAGACCATAGTTGTAGATTCCATAATTCATGCTTGTGAGCTAAGATTAAATGACCATCTCTTCTCCATCGATCTCATTCCTATGACTCTCGGAAGCTTCGAAGTTGTAGTAGGAATGGATTGGTTATCCAAAAACAATGCTGAAATCGTATGCTCGGAGAAACTTATTCGAATTCCCCTACCGTCCGGCGAAACGATGATAGTCTACGGTGAGAAACCTTGCCGCGGATTGAGGATTGTATCGTGCATCAAGGCGAAGAAGTATCTGAAGAAGAAATATTATGCATTCTTAGCTCACGTGGTGGAAAAGAAACCTGATAAGAAAGCAGTTGGAGACGTACCGGTCATCAAAGATTTTCCAGATGTATTTCCAGAAGACTTGCCTGGACTACCACCAGTCCGGCAAGTGGAGTTTAGAATTGATCTCGTCCCTGGAGCAAATCCGGTGGCGAAATCACCGTATCGATTAGCACCGTCTGAGATGCAAGAACTGTCTAGTCAGCTTCAAGAACTTCTAGACAAAGGGTTCATTAGACCGAGTTTCTCTCCATGGGGAGCTCCGGTTCTATTTGTCAAGAAGAAAGACGGTTCATTTCGCATGTGCATAGATTATCGTGAGCTGAACAAGTTAACAATCAAGAATAGATATCCTCTACCTAGGATCGATGATCTATTTGATCAATTACAGGGAGCAACTTGCTTCTCTAAAATTGATTTACGATCTGGGTATCATCAGTTACGAGTAAATGATGAGGATATACCAAAGACTGCATTTAGGACTCGATATGGACACTATGAGTTCGTGGTTATGCCATTTGGGCTGACCAATGCACCTGCAGTGTTCATGGACTTGATGAATCGAGTCTGCAGACCATATTTAGATCAGTTTGTTATTGTCTTTATTGATGATATACTGATTTATTCCAAGTCAGAACAAGAGCATGAAGATCATTTGAGGAAAGTTCTGGAGTTACTAAGAACTGAACAACTCTATGCTAAATTCTCAAAGTGTGAATTTTGGCTAAAGGAAGTTCATTTCTTAGGACATGTCATAAATCAAGATGGAATTCATGTAGATCCAGCCAAGATTGAGGCGATTAAGAACTGGACTACTCCATCTACACCAACAGAAATTCGTTCATTTCTGGGTCTGGCAGGTTATTATCGGAGATTCATTGTGAATTTCTCTAAGATTGCCTTGCCACTTACCACTTTGACTCAGAAAAGTCAAGCGTTTATATGGGGACAGAAACAGGAAGATGCATTTCAACTTCTTAAACAGAAGTTATGCAACTCCCCTATCCTTAGTCTTCCAGAAGGCAGTGATGATTTCATTGTCTACTGTGATGCTTCAAACCTTGGTCTTGGTTGTGTACTTATGCAACGGGACAAGGTCATTGCTTATGCTTCAAGACAACTTAAGGTTCACGAGAAGAATTACACTACTCATGACCTTGAGTTAGGGGCTGTGGTCTTTGCATTGAAGATTTGGAGACACTACCTGTATGGTACTAAATGTGTTATCTATACAGACCACAAGAGCCTACAACACATTCTAAATCAGAAAGAACTCAACATGAGACAACGGCGTTGGGTTGAGCTTCTAACTGATTACGACTGCGAGATTCGTTACCATCCGGGTAAAGCCAACGTGGTGGCGGATGCTCTTAGTCGCAAGGAATCAGTCAAACCGATTCGTGTAAGAGCCATGGAGATCAACACACAGCCAAACTTGAAAGACTTGATTCGTATTGCACAACAACAAGTAGTAACAAACAATCAACTCAAAACAGACTTGGATTGTGGTATTGAGAAGAAACTAGAACCTCGAGCTGATGGGGTGTTATATCTCAACGGCCGCATTTGGATTCCAAAGTCTGAAGAATTGCGCACACTCATCTGTGATGAGGCTCATAAGTCGCGATACTCAGTTCATCCTGGAGCCGACAAGAAGTATCAAGACTTGAGGACATCTTACTGGTGGCCGGGAATGAAGAAAGACATAGCACTGTACGTGGGAAAATGTCTTACATGTTCAAAGGTCAAAGCAGAACATCAAAAACCTTCGGGACTTCTACAGCAACCTGAAATTCCTCAATGGAAATGGGAGCAAATTTCCATGGATTTCATAACAAAGTTGCCGAGAACTCCAAGAGGTTTCGATTCGATTTGGGTGATCGTTGATCGACTCACCAAATCTGCTCATTTTCTCCCTATCCGAGAGGATTACAAGATGGAGAAGTTATCCACATTGTACATCAACGAAATCATTGCGCGTCATGGTACACCAACATCAATCATATCTGATCGTGATAGTCGTTTCACTTCTCGCTTTTGGCAATCATTGCAAAAGGCTTTGGGAACGCGTGTTAATCTTAGCACGGCGTATCATCCCCAAACCGACGGCCAAAGCGAAAGGACTATCCAAACACTTGAAGACATGCTTTGTTCTTGTGTCATTGACTTCGGTGGAAGTTGGGACACTCATCTTCCACTCATTGAGTTTTCATATAACAATAGCTACCATACAAGCATTCAATGTGCACCATTCGAGGCTTTATATGGTAGGAAGTGCCGATCACCGGTCTGTTGGACCGAGATTGGTGACTCACAGGTCGTAGGACCAGAACTCATTCAGGAAACATCAGACAAGATCACAATCATTCAGTCACGGCTTAAGGCCGCACGAGATCGGCAGAAGAGTTATGCTGATCGACGTCGGAAACCGCTTGAGTGTTGGACCGAGATTGGTGACTCACAGGTCGTAGGACCAGAACTCATTCAGGAAACATCAGACAAGATCACAATCATTCAGTCACGGCTTAAGGCCGCACGAGATCGGCAGAAGAGTTATGCTGATCGACGTCGGAAACCGCTTGAGTTTCAAGTCGGTG
The DNA here is from genome assembly GCA_009363875.1 of Mikania micrantha. Classification (NCBI taxonomy): domain Eukaryota; kingdom Viridiplantae; phylum Streptophyta; class Magnoliopsida; order Asterales; family Asteraceae; genus Mikania; species Mikania micrantha. Next base: position 95,696,320 of record CM018693.1, read on the forward strand.
ACCGAGTCTTACTCAAAGTTTCTCCCTGGAAAGGCGTTGTCCGATTCGGGAAGAAAGGGAAACTTGCACCAAGGTACGTTGGACCTTTTGAGATCCTGGAACGGATTGGTCCCGTAGCCTACAAACTCAAACATCCAGTGGAGCTAAGCAATGTTCATGATACTTTTCATGTATCGAATCTTAAGAAATGCTTAGCGGATCATGATGTTAAGATTCCACTGGAAGACATACAGATTCAGAATAACATGCAATTCATAGAACGTCCAGTTGAGATCATGGATCATGGGGTCAAGAAACTTAAACGCAGCCGTATCCTGATCGTGAAAGTGCGATGGGAGGGCAAACGCGGTGCTGAGTTCACCTGGGAACGTGAAGACCAGATGAAGCTTAAGTACCCTCATCTTTTTACAGTATCTTCGGCTAGTTAATTTCGGGACGAAATTCCCTTAACTAGGGGAGACTGTAACATTTGTGCATATAGTCATGTAGTTGTAAACAGTGTTAGAACAGTGTGTGTACTTGTTCAGTCAGTCAATGTGAATCATGTGTCATTATGTGCTTGTGTGTTAGAATCTTTATCATTTAACAAGTATGTACTATTTAATTACAGTCGATTTCACTAGGCAAGAACAGTAACTTGTTATATCGAAACAGTGGTGGGCAGCGAGAGTGAGCCCTATACATATACTGCGTTCGGTGTAACAGGTTAGTGTTAGTGCGTAGTGTCGAGACGAATACTATGACATTTAATTAATTCAACAAAGATCGTAATCTGTAAGCGAGACTGAGTATAGTTATGGGTGACGATCCATAATAATACGAATGTTGAACTTATAATTACGATTAAACGACTTTAAATAATTAATACGATCGGGAAACGTACGCGATTGCGGGTATACACGTAATTTCGAATGTTTTAACGATCTGACAACGCACGAAGAGTAAAATAATTAAATTAATTATTTTATATTTTTACAATTTTGAAACTCATCGTTTTAATGAGTTTAAATCTTAATTTAAATAAAACCGCGTAAAATACGCGTTACGTTCCGAAACGCGAACCGAGCGACCGAAACGAACCCGAACTTAACCCGAACTATAAAAGCCTTGAACAAGGCTTCCTACTTCATTTATTACCTCAACAACCCTTTCTCTCTCTAATAGTTCGTCTACCCTCTCTCTCTCTAAAAACCAAGCTTTAAACGTTCGTATCTTCTTCGTTACTCGACGGAATTCGGTGTTCTTGGTGTCCACGCGAAGCTCTCGACAAACTCTACCCGAAAGTACAAGATTTACGCAGATTTGTCCAGCCAATCTCGAGGTAATGAAGCTTGAAAGATCACGAAATTAGGGTTTTCATTTGTGAGTTCGTGAAACACACACATAACTGGTTTATTTGCATTATTCTTTGAGTTTCGCACATGTAGCAACCTTCATCGAGAGTAGAATGACTTAGATCATGGCCTGAAGTTGGTGGTTCGATGATGGTGGTGATGTTCGTACAGGTTCGCGGCTGGTTAAGGGGGGGCCGAACCCTAATGCAGATTCACGAACTTACAGGGTTCGTTAGTCGAACCTTTAGAGGATCTCACGAACCCTACTTGGCAACGAACCTTCATCGACATCATCCCAGGCGAACCATGCTCGATCCAGCGAACCCTCCTACTGCTACGAACCCTTGCAGACCTCACGAGCCTTCACGAACCAATTGGTGGCCAACGAACCCTCCTAAAGCGAACTATCTGCGAACCTTACATGATAAACACTCAGCGAACCCTAGTTGCCATGTATGGGCCACGACTGAACCACGAACCCTGCATGGTTCGTGGCATGATTAGCTGGACTCCTTGGATGTTTATGGTCGGCGAACCCATCAAGCCTTGGACGAACCTTGCATGAAATCATGATAGCCGAACCATGCCGGATACTAGGCCGAACCTTGGAACTTTCTATCACGACCGAACCCTTTGGTTAGGGGCGAACCCTAGGCTAAACGCAAGAGGGTTCGCTGCCCAAAATGGCAGCTTCCCTTTTCTTCGGCCCAACTCCAATCTATTTGGTCCAAACGCATTAGTACTAGGCCCATAAGTGTGAGTTAAGCCCAAGGGAGTTAAGTTGGACCATTAAACTCTTAATTAGCTCGATAACACCTTGGAAACGTTACATAGATTTCATTAGCAATTGTTGAACCATTTAAATTCTTAGGCCCCACCTAATTCCATTGGTCCACTAAGATTTTAAGTGGGTTGACACAAGCTTGGGTTTGTTACAAGGGTTAGTTACATGTTGATTGGGCTAACATCACAATAAATTGGCCCAATTGTTAACCTAAGAGGCCCATGGACCTATACTTAAGCCCATCATAGTTTTATGGACTTAAGGCCCATGGTGTGGCCACAAACTCTAAGTACATGTGAATTTGTTCATAATTGGTTTAAGTTGCAACTTATCCTAATTACAAGATCAAGTCACAATCATAAAAACTTAAAGAAATTGGAACATCCTTTCATAACTCATGTTAGTCAATGGCTATCAAATTCATAAACATTTGTCATTTTATGCACAAAAGAACATTTCACATTAGTTTCTTGAACCCATGATCAATCAATTAATCCAAGACATAACTTTCAAGTGTTAATCAAGTTCAAGAGAACACAAGTCAATCAATGAATCAAAGTCTATACAATTATAAATCCTATATCTTATGTATGATTACAATGTTATAGGAAACAATTAGAAGTCCTGTTTGCTACTTGCTATCTGTTTTAGTTCAGAGTCTACTGCAGACAGGTGAGAACTTTAGCCCCTCTTTTACTGTTTTATAACTGTTTTGGGGTGGAACACGTGATCAAAACCGCTATTTCAATCTTGTTTCATTGCACAATTTATGTGCATTCATAAACATTACAGGTTTATCTTATGAATCCAAGTGATTCTTCAACTGTTTAAGGAAATTGTCAACTGTTTTAAAGGAATTATTTACTATTAAACCCTTATTACTAAAAGGATTTTATAATGTTTTTCTTGAAATGTTTTATAACAGTTTTACTCAAATGTTCTTTTAAAGGATAAACATTTTTAAATAAATGATTTCATAAACTCTTTCTTTTGTTAAAAAACCTTGTTGTTACACAAGGTCACTATATCATGGTATTCAAAGCAAGTGGTTCGTTTTGTGGTATTCAAATCAAGTGGTTCGTTTTGTGGTATTCAAATCAAGTGGTTCGTTTTGTGGTATTCAAATCAAGTGGTTCATTTTGTGGTATTCAAATCAAATGGTTCATTTCATGGTATTCAAATCATATGGTTCACATCATGGTAATCAAATCAAGGGATTCATTTTCATGTTACATAAACAAAGGATTCAACTCGTGGAGTTAAATCCAGGTTTTCAATAAGACATTAACACATCCGGTTAAAGTAAGATTCATAAACATGGTGTCCATTGTTGTAAACAAACTTATAAACCCATCAAGTATCATATTCATTAGCGTTAGTACTGGGTGATCACAACAAGGGAAAGCGGACACATTGTTTCTTATCCAGGATGGAGTTAGCTTTTAAATTTGTTTTAAAAGCTAACTGCAGGTCTGGTGTCATTGTTTTCTTATCCAGGATGGAGTTGGCTTTTAAATTTGCTTTTAAAAGCCAACTGCAGGTCTGGTGTCATATGGTTATCAAAACTGCTGACGTATTATCTAACTCCAAACGTGGTTTGGGACTTGATATTATTGGCTTTCGTGCGAACAGTGATTGGACTGTTTACACTCATTTTTCTTACTTGATGTTAGTTTGGGTTACAGCTCATCCGTGTGAATCTTTTGATGCTTTAACTTACCTATGTCTTATATCATATACTCATGTTTACAAATGTTAAACCTATTGTTCTCACCAACTACGTCTGTAGTTGACAGTTACTTTTCACGTGTTTCAGGTAATCAGGTTTAAGACAATCTCAGGGACAACTAAGGAGACCATTTTAAGATAGAACAAGATGAAGAAACATGCTAGGATGGATTAGAAACACATTAAATCCTAAATGTTTAATTGTCTTGTTTGGAGTCTTATTTTGTAACTATATTTTGGGTCTGTAGTTGTCTTTCTTTTGGTAGATAGATTGTCTGTAACTAAACAATTGTCTTATCATTATGAAACATAGTAATCCATTGTGGTTGTTCTTATTCAATACTTGTGCATGATTCAACTGATCATACGTCACCGCGCCGTGGATTCCGCACGCGGCGCAGGGGTGTGACAGGTTGGTATCAGAGCCAAGGTTGTAGAGAACTAGGAAAAACCCAATGTGTAATGACCTAGACTATAACCTAAGTTACCCAATAGGACTAAGTGCTATAGACTTGAGGATACTTAGGATCTAAGTAACTTAAGTGAGCATTAAGTCTACATCAAGCTTGAAAGATCTTAGGGACATTTTACTAAGATTAGGCATCGAGTCAAAGAATTTGAATCGGACTTCTATAATTTTAGAAACCGAATTAAATTCTCACACATATGCATTAAGGATTTCAGAGGCAAGGATCTGTATTCTTAGTATCCTTGATCTGAAATTCTCACACAGAGATCATTATAGAAATTCAGAGGCAAAGATCTGTAGTTTCAGTATCTTTGATATGAATTTCTTGTCATATTCATTATGGGATTTAGAGGCAAAGATTGTTATCTTTGATCTAAAGTCCTTGTCATATTCATTATGGGATTTAGAGGCAAAGATTGTTATCTTTGATCTAAGATCCTTGTCATATTCATTATGGGATTTAGAGGCAAAGATTGGTATCTTTGATCTAAAGTCCTTGTCATATTCATTATAGGAATTCAAATGTCAAGGTCTATTAATTTAGAGTCTTGATTTGAAATCCTTGTCATGCTCATTATAGGAATTCAAAGGTCAAGAACTATTAATTTAGAGTCTTGATTTGAAATCCTTGTCATTGTTATCATTGTTATCATTATCAGGTGTTCATTATCATAAGAACTTTATAACTTAGAATCTGTGTAACAGTATTCTTTAGTTGAAGTTCTCACAAGAGATCATTATACTCGATACTGTAAGTATTGAGAACCTAGGTTAATTAACCTAGGACACACATGCTAAAACCTAAGGTTTTAATTTCTAAGTAAATTAAGAACCATGGTTTACATAATCATTATCATAGTCACAGAACAAGAGAAATCATGAAACAATCATAATCAATCAACAGTTGGAATCTTAGCCCCAAATATAGACGACGGATTAACGCTGATGTGTTGAGGTAAGTGGTGGGTCGGTGAGAGCTTACCCTATATATAAGCTTATTTCAGTATGTTAGGGGGAATCCGGCGTTTGTATTTGGAGTGAGGATTCGGGATCAACTGGACACATGGATCATTAGTCAAACACATGGGATACAAACATTTGGGAAACAATCATTGGTGAATCAAATCATAGTGGAATTCAAACTTGGATGAACCAGACATTATGGTGAATCACTCAAGTTGTGAACATTCCTTCAATGTAAACCTTAAGTGAAATTCTTAAGTGATTACATCATTAGTACTTACTGACATAGGTTAACAGGAAAGTGTAGAACACACGTATGACTTAGTTCTACATGTTAACAACTGTTAGTAGGTGCACGCATAACATAATCATAGTTCAATCATGGAATCAATCATAGTTCAAGTTGATCAAAGATCATGAGATTCTTAATCAATGGAACACACTTGGAAATCAGTACAAACGTGATGCCAAATGCTAGCAAGGGCATGATCGTGGTATTTCGAAACGGTGGTGGGCAGCGAGAGTGAGCCCTATATATAAGCTGCTTTCGGTATATCGGGAAAGTGTCAGTGTGTAGATTTGGTGGTGAGATCATGAGACATCGTACATATTCACATGATAAGTATACAAATAAGTTGATAACTTATACGTGTACTGGATCATATTACAATTGAATGATAATACAAGTAGTATGGATATATTACTGACTTATCATGAAAATTCAATTGTATCCATTCTCATTACTGACCCACTTGTGGCTTCTATTCGTAGAATGCCTCCCCGACGTGATCCTAACGGAGGGGGTTCAACAAGTGGCAACGACGATGAGATCAACAAGATTGCTCGAGCTATCGCGGTTCATATGCGGGATGTGATCCCGGGTATGGTCACTGATATCACCCAGAATCTTCGGGGGAGTACCAGTGACTCAGCAAACAACTCCAACACCAATCACTCTGGAACTGCTAACTTCACATTCAAGCAGTTCAACGATGCTAAGCCTCCTAAGTACTCTGGTACCGAGGGAGCTACCGGCCTACTGCAATGGCTGGAAAGCATTGAAGACATTCTCGACTTCACTGGATGTCCTGAGAATCTGAAGGTCAAGATGGCCTCAAGCGCTTTTCACAAAGGCGCACTCACCTGGTGGAATTCTGAGAAGAACACCAGAGGACGTGAAGTTGCATTAGCCTTACTGTGGGACGGTTTCAAGAACTTACTCGTGGAAAAGTTTTGTCCACGTCATGAACTGAAGAAACTCGAGGTAGAGATGTGAAATCTGGTGCAAGATAGTGGGGAGAACGCAAAGTATACAACTCGGTTCCATGAGTTGTGCATTCTGGTACCCCATTTGGTTACTCCTCTATCCCGCAGGATAGAGAAATACATTGAAGGTCTACCTTTAGTAGTCAGGGGAACTGTCATGGGTAATAACCCTACTACTCTAGAGGCGGCGATCCAACTTGGTGCTACTCTTACTGAGGAGTATGTGAAATCTGGTGTGCTCACCCGAAAGGGATTCAAGAGAGCACAAATTGAAGAAGGCAAGAAGCCTGAACAGCACCATCCTAAGAGGAAAAAGCAAAAGACAATCAAGAACTTTGCAGCGTTGACTGCAGCTGCTCCTACTCATGCCACACCTATTACTGCTATGCCACAACATGCTAATGCCAGAAAGCCTTATACTGGCCCGTTTCCACTTTGCACCAAATGCCAGTATCATCATCTGCCCAACACTCCATGCAAGAAGTGTCTCAAATGTGGGCGAATGGGACACTTTGCAGCTACATGCCGAGCTGCTCATCTTGCTGCTGTAACAACTGCTACCACTACCACTACTGCTACAGGTGGAAGAGCCTATTACAATTGTGGAGCAGAGGGACACTTCAGAAATCAGTGTCCAAAACTCAACAACAATACTGCTGCTGCTCGTGCTTTTGTTATTGGAACTGCTGAAGCACGTGAAGAGCCGGCAGTCATCACGGGTACATTTCTTATCAATGATCATTATGTTCCTATCATATTTGATACTGGTGCCGATAAAAGTTTTATCTCTACTCATACTGCTTCTTTGCTTAATATGCAACTATCCACACTTACTGCTCCTTATACTGTAGAAGTAGCGAATGGTAAGACCATAGTTGTAGATTCCATAATTCATGCTTGTGAGCTAAGATTAAATGACCATCGCTTTTCCATCGATCTCATTCCCATGACTCTCGGAAGCTTCGAAGTTGTAGTAGGAATGGATTGGTTATCCAAAAACAATGCTGAAATCGTATGCTCTAAGAAACTTATTCGAATTCCCTTACCGTCCGGCGAAACGATGATAGTCTACGACGAGAAACAATGCCGCGGATTGAAGATTGTATCGTGCATCAAGGCGAGGAAGTACTTGAAGAAGAAATATTATGCTTTCCTAGCTCATGTAGTGGAAAAGAAACCTGAAAAGAAAGTAGTTGGAGATGTTCCAGTTATCAAAGAATATCCAGACGTATTTCCAGAAGACTTGCCTGGACTACCACCAGTCCGACAAGTGGAATTTAGAATCGATCTCGTCCCTGGAGCAAACCCAGTAGCGAAGTCACCGTATCGATTAGCACCGTCTGAGATGCAAGAACTGTCTAGTCAGCTTCAAGAACTTTTAGACAAAGGTTTCATAAGACCGAGTTTCTCTCCATGGGGAGCTCCGCTTCTCTTTGTCAAAAAGAAAGACGGTTCATTTCGTATGTGCATCGACTATCGTGAGCTGAACAAGTTGACAATCAAGAATAGATATCCTCTGCCCAGGATCGATGATATGTTTGATCAATTACAGGGAGCAACTTGCTTCTCTAAGATTGATTTGCGATCCGGGTATCATCAGTTAAGAGTAAATGATAAGGATATACCAAAGACGGTATTTAGGACTCGATATGGACACTATGAGTTTGTGGTTATGCCATTTGGGCTGACCAATGCACCCGCAGTGTTCATGGACTTGATGAATCGAGTCCGCAGGCCATACTTGGATCAGTTTGTGATTGTCTTCATTGACGATATATTGATTTATTCCAAGTCAGAACAAGAGCACGAGGATCATTTGAGGAAAGTCTTAGAGTTACTAAGAACTGAACAACTATATGCTAAATTCTCAAAATGTGAGTTTTGGCTAAAGGAAGTTCACTTCTTAGGACATGTCATAAACAAAGATGGGATACATGTAGATCCGGCGAAGATTGAGGCGATTAAGAACTGGACTACCCCATCTACTCCAACAGAGATTCGTTCATTTCTGGGTTTGGCAGGTTATTACAGAAGATTCATTACAAACTTCTCTAAGATAGCCTTGCCACTTACCACACTAACTCAGAAAAGTCAAGCGTTTATATGGGGACAGAAACAGGAAGATGCATTTCAACTTCTTAAACAGAAGTTATGCAACTCCCCTATCCTTAGTCTTCCAGAAGGCAGTGATGATTTCATTGTCTACTGCGACGCTTCAAATCTTGGTCTCAGTTGTGTACTTATGCAACGGGACAAGGTCATTGCTTATGCTTCAAGACAACTTAAGGTTCACGAGATGAATTACACTACTCATGACCTTGAGTTAGGGGCTGTGGTCTTTGCATTGAAGATTTGGAGGCACTCCCTTTATGGTACTAAATGTGTCATCTATACAGACCACAAGAGCCTGCAACACATTCTCAATCAGAAAGAACTCAACATGAGACAACGACGTTGGGTTGAGCTTCTAACTGATTACGACTGTGAGATTCGTTACCACCCGGGTAAAGCCAATGTGGTGGTGGATGCTCTTAGTCGCAAGGAACCAGTCAAACCGATTCGTATAAGAGCCATGGAGATCAACACACAGCCAAACTTGAAAGACTTGATTCGCATTGCACAACAACAGGTAGTAACAGACAATCAACTCAAGACAGACTTGGATTGTGGCATTGAGAAGAAACTAGAACCTCGAGCTGATGGGGTGTTATATCTCAACGGCCGCATTTGGATTCCGAAGTCTGAAGAATTGCGCACACTCATCTGTGATGAGGCTCATAAGTCGCGATACTCAGTTCATCCTGGAGCCGACAAGATGTATAAGGACTTGAGGACATCTTACTGGTGGCCGGGAATGAAGAAAGACATAGCACTGTATGTGGGGAAATGTCTTACATGTTCAAAGGTCAAAGCAGAACATCAAAAGCCTTCGGGACTTCTGCAGCAACCTGAAATTCCTCAATGGAAATGGGAACAAATTTCCATGGATTTCATAACCAAGTTGCCGAGAACTCCGCGAGGATTCGATTCGATTTGGGTGATCGTTGATCGACTCACCAAATCTGCTCATTTTCTCCCTATCCGAGAGGATTACAAAATGGAGAAGCTATCCACATTGTACATCAACGAAATCATTGCATGTCATGGTACACCAACATCAATCATTTCTGATCGTGGTAGTCGCTTCACTTCTCGCTTTTGGCAATCATTGCAAAAGGCTTTGGGAACGCGTGTTAATCTTAGCACGGCGTATCATCCTCAAACCGACGGCCAAAGCGAAATGACTATCCAAACACTTGAAGACATGCTTCGTTCTTGTGTCATTGACTTCGGTGGAAGTTGGGACACTCATCTCCCACTCATTGAGTTTTCATATAACAATAGCTATCATACGAGCATTCAATGTGCACCATTCGAAGCTCTATATGGTAGAAAGTGCCGATCACCGGTCTGTTTGACCGAGATTGGTGACTCACAGGTCGTAGGACCAGAACTCATTCAGGAAACATCAGACAAAATCACAATCATTCAGTCACGGCTTAAGGCCGCACGAGATCGGCAGAAGAGTTATGCTGATCGACGTCGGAAACCACTTGAGTTTCAAGTCGGTGACCGAGTCTTACTCAAGGTTTCTCCCTGGAAAGGCGTTGTCCGATTCGGGAAGAAAGGGAAACTTGCACCAAGGTACGTTGGACCTTTTGAGATCCTGGAACGGATTGGTCCCGTAGCCTACAAACTCAAACTTCCAGTGGAGCTAAGCAATGTTCATGATACTTTTCATGTATCAAATCTTAAGAAATGCTTGGCGGATCATGATGTTCAGATTCCACTGGAAGACATACAGATTCAGAACAACATGCAATTCATAGAACGTCCAGTTGAAATCATGGATCATGGGGTCAAGAAACTTAAACGCAGCCGTATCCCGATCGTAAAGGTACGATGGGAGGGCAAACGCGGTGCTGAGTTCACCTGGGAACGTGAAGACCAGATGAAGCTTAAGTACCCTCATCTTTTTACAGTATCTTCGGCTAGTTAATTTCGGGACGAAATTCCCTTAACTAGGGGAGACTGTAACATTTGTGCATTTAGTCATGTAGTCGTGAACAGTATTAGAACAATGTGTGTCAATGTCCAGTAAATCAATGTGATTCATGTGTTCATTATGTGCTTGTGTGTTAGAATCATTATTTCTTGAGACAAGTATGTATTATTTATTTACAGTCGAGTTCACTAGGCAAGAACAGTGTTGTGTTATATCGAAACAGTGGTGGGCAGCGAGAGTGAGCCCTATATATATATTGCGTTCGGTGTAACAGGATAGTGTTGGTGCGTAGTGTCAAGACGAATATTATGACAATTAATTCAACAAGAATCGTAATACGTAAGCGAGACTGAGTATAGTTATGGGTGACGATCCATAATGATACGAATGTTGAACTTATAATTATGATTAAACGACTTTAAATAATTAATACGATCGGAAAACGTACGCGATTGCGGGTATACACGTAATTGTGAATGTTTAACGATCTGGCAACGCACGAAGAGTAAAAATAATTATATTAATTATTTTATGATTTTACAATTTTGAAACTCATCATTTATTTGAGTTTAACAACTCTTTTATTTTTAAAACCGCGTAAATACGCGTTACGTTCCGGAAACGCGAACCGAGCGACCGAAACGGACCCGAATACCACACGGGCTATAAAAGCCTTGAATGAGATCATTTATCTCATTTATTCCACCTACAACACTTTCTCTCACTAGAATTTTCGGCTAACCCTTCTCTCTCTAAAAAACCGAGCTTTAAACGCGCGTAACTCGCTTATTTCTCAACGAAATTCGTCATTCTTGGTGTCCACGCGAAGCCCCCGACATCCTCTACACGAAAGTACAAGAATTTCGCAACTTCATCCAGCCAATCTCGAGGTAATGGAGCTTGAAAAATCTGAAAAATAGGGTTTTCATATGTGTAATTGTTAAAACTCGATCTATACCGATTCTTTCACATTACCTGTCGAAATAATCACTTGCGAGTGTTCGGGGATGAGGATTTGAGGCATGGGAATGGTTAGATCAAAGGAAGAATGTCGAATGATGATGAAGATGACAGGTTCGGGGGTCGCTCATCAACATCAGCAGGGGAACGAACCTGTTAGGGTTCCTTGGCCGAACCAGTTGTGTGAGGCGAACCCTAACAAACCCATATGGTTCGTTGCCTGACTAGCCGAACCCTAGGGACCCTCACGAACCCTTCTTTGCGACGAATCATCATCATCATCACACACACGAACCCTACTCGGCCACGAACCCTATGCGAGTCACGAACCTGTGCCATATCCTCAAGCATGTCACGAACCTTGATGAGCTATAAACGAACCCTTCTGATGGTTATGGCCAACGAATCCTAGACGAAGCTCCATGTGACCGAACCATGCATGCAGCGAACCCTTGAGAACCACCGAACCCTTTTGTGATGTTGCCGAACCATAAGCAGTACCACGAACCCTCCTTGTTGCTACGAACCTTCATGCAATCGCTTAGCCTATGTTGAACCTTCACGAACCTAGTTGCTGCATATGGCGAACCCTAGTTGCTCCACGAACCCGTGATGCAGCAACCCTAGGGCCGAACCTTGTTATATTACTTGGCCGAACCTAAGGCAAAAACCATAATAGGTTCGCTGCCAAGATTGTTAGCCGAGGCCCAACATGCATTTCTCTTTACACTTTTTGGCCCAATCGAATTGTTTACCTTGGCCCCCATTAGAATGAGTTAAATTCCATCCCCTCCGGCCCAAAACAATTCTCCTTGGCCCATGTTAGTTCCTTTGATTCACATTGTGGCTTTCGGTCCATTGAGAGTTGTAAGTTGGCCCAATTTTGTCTTTGGCATGTTACATGGTCCATTAACAAGTTAGTAGGCCCAATAGCTCATTCAATTGGCCCATTGTTGAACTAGGTGGCCCATGGCCTTTGATAAGCCTCATGGTTTCATGGGCTTAAGGCCCAATGTGAGGCCTCGATTGCGACAATTGTGAATTGATCATAAATGGGTTAAGTTTATAACTTAACAATAATCATGAAGATCAATTCACAATCACAAGACTTAAAACAATTGGAACATTTTATCACAAAACATGGTAATCAATGGCTATCAAATTCTCAAACAATTATCATTTTATGCATAAGATTTATGCACAATGGATCATTTCATATTCGTTTCTTGGACCCATGATCAATCAAGTGATTCAAATCATAATCATGAGAACAAGTTATCATGTGATAATCAATCATGAGAACACAAGTCAATCAATGAATCAAAATTATACAATTATAAATCCTATATCTTATGTATGATTACAATGTTATAGGAATCAATTAGAAGTCCTGTTTGCTACTTGCTATCTGTTTTAGTTCAGAGTCTACTGCAGACAGGTGAGAACTTTAGCCCCTCTTTTACTGTTTTATAACTGTTTTGGGGTGGAACACGTGATCAAACCAATCGTTTACAATCATATTTCATTACACAAGGTGTGTGTATTCTTATAAACATTATGGGTTCATTTTATGAATCCTAAGGATTCATCAATTGTTTTAAAGGGATTATCAATTATTAAACTCTTTTCACTAAAAAAAGATTTTATAAAGGATCTTTGAACTGTTTTGTAACAGATTTACTCAAATGTATTTATGAAGGATAAACACTTTTAAATAAATGATTTTATAAACTCTTTTGTTATAAACCTTGTTGTTACACGAGGTCACTATTTCATGGCATTCAAATCAAGTGGTTCACATCATGGTATTCAAATCAAGTGATTCATTTCATGGTATTCAAATCAAGTGGTTCACATCATGGTATTCAAATCAAGTGGTTCACATCATGGTATTCAAATCAAGTGGTTCATTTCATGGTATTCAAAACAAAGGATTTAATTCGTGGAATTAAATCTAGGTTTTCAATTCATGTTATCAAATAAGGCATTAACACATTTGGTTAAAGTAAGGTTCAGAAACATGGTGTCTATTGTTGTAAACAAACTTGTAAAAGCATCAAGTATCATATTCATTAGCGTTAGTACTGGGTGATCACAACAAGGGAAAGCGGACACATTGGTTCTTATCCAGGATGGAGTTAGCTTTTAAATTTGTTTTAAAAGCTAACTGCAGGTCTGGTGTCATTATGGTTTTCAAAATTGCTATACATAATCTAACTCCAAACGTGGTTTGGGACTTGATATTATATGTTGGCTCTCGTGCGAACAGTGATTGGACTGTTTACACTCATTTTCTTACTTGATGTTAGTTTGGGTTGCAGCTCATCCGTGTGAATCTTATGTTGCTTTAACTTACCTATGCCTTACATCATATACTCATGTTTACAAATGATTAAACCTATTGTTCTCACCAACTACGTCTGTAGTTGACAGTTACTTTTCACGTGGTTCAGGTAATCAGGTTTAAGACATTCTCAGGGACAACTAAGGAGACCATACTAAGATAGAACAAGATGAAGAAACATGCTAGGATGGATTAGAAACTCATTAAATCCTAAATGTTTAATTGTCTTGTTTGGAGTCTTATTTTGTAACTATATTTTGGGTCGGTAGTTGTCTTTCTTTTGGTAGATAGACTGTCTGTAACTAAACAATTGTTTAAACATTATGCAACATAGTAATCCGTTGTGGTTGTTCTTATTCAATACTTGTGCATGATTCAACTGTTCATACGTCACCGCGCCGTGGATTCCGCACGCGGCGCAGGGGTGTGACAGGTTGGTATCAGAGCCAAGGTTGTAGAGAACTAGGAAAAACCCAATGTTTAATGACCTAGACTATAACCTAAGCTACCCAATAGGACTAAGTGCTATAGACTTGAGGATACTTAGGATCTAAGTAACTTAAGTGAGCATTAAGTCTACATCAAGCTTGAAAGATCTTAGGGACATTTTACTAAGATTAGATATCGAGTCAAAGAATTTGAATCGGACTTCTATAATTTTAGAAACCGAATTAAATTCTCACACATATGCATTTAAGGATTTCAGAGGCAAGGATCTGTATTCTTAGTATCCTTGATCTGAAATTCTCACACAGAGATCATTATAGGATTTAGAGGCAAAGATTGATATCTTTGATCTAAAGTCCTTGTCATATTCATTATGGGATTTAGAAGCAAAGATCTATTAATTTAGTATCTTTGATCTAAGATCCTTGTCATATTCATTATGGGATTTAGAGGCAAAGATTGGTATCTTTGATCTAAAGTCCTTGTCATATTCATTATAGGAATTCAAATGTCAAGGTCTATTAATTTAGAGTCTTGATTTGAAATCCTTGTCATTGTTATCATTGTTATCATTATCAGGTGTTCATTATCATAGGAACTTTATAACTTAGAATCTGTGTAACAGTATTCTTTAGTTGAAGTTCTCACAAGGGATCATTATACTCGATACTGTAAGTATTGAGAACCTAGGTTAATTAACCTAGGACACACATGCTAAAACCTAAGGTTTTAATTTCAAGCAAATTAAGAACCATGGTTTACATAATCATAAACATGTCCACAGAACAAGAGGCAATCATGAAACAATCATAGTCAATCAACAGTTGGAATCTTAGCCCCAAATATAGACGACAGATTCGCAAATGATTTGAGTGTGCAACAGTTGAAAATTCGTAAATGTTCTATGTGTCCTACACTTTCATTCGCAAATGATCTGAGTGTGCACAATTTGAACATTCGTAAATGTTGAAATTGTGCAACACTTATTCATCCCCAAATGATCTTAGTGCGCACAAGTTGAACATTAGTAAATAGTCTAACTGTGTAACACTTGTTTATTTGTAAATGATCTGACTGTGCGCAAGTTGAGAATTCATAAATGTTCAAACTGTGCAACACATTCATTGGCAAATGATCTTGAATGTGCACAAGTTGAACATTCTTAAATATTCTAACTGTGCAACACATTCATTCGCAAATTATCTGAGTGTGCACAAGTTGAACATTCGGAAATGTTCTAACTGTGCAACACTTATTCATTCACAAAGGATCTTAGTGTGCACCAATTGAAAATTAGTAAATTTTCTAACTGTGCTACACTTTCATTCGCAAATGATCAGAGTGTGTACATGTTGAACATTCGTAAACGTTCTAGCTCTGCAACAATTATTCATTAGCAAATGATCTGTGTGTGCGCAACTTGAACATACGTAAATTTTCTAACTGTGCACCAAATATTCATTCGTAAATGATCTAGGTGTGCACAAGTTGAACATTCGTAAATGTTATAACTGTGCAACACATTCATTTGCAAAAGATCTTGAGTGTGCCCAAGTTGAACATTTGTAAATGTTCTAACTGTGCAACACCTTCATTCGCAAATTTCTGAGTGTGCACAAGTTTAACATTCGCAAATGTTCTAACTGTTCAACACTTATTCATTCGCAAATAATTTGAGTGTGCAACAGTTGAAAATTCGTAAATGTTGTATGTGTGCTACACTTTCATTCGCAAATGATCTGAGTGTGCACAATTTGAACATTCGTAAATGTTGTAACTGTGCAACACTTATTCATCCCCAAATGATCTTAGTGCGCACAAGTTGAACATTAGTAAATAGTCTAACTGTGTAACACTTGTTTATTTGCAAATGATCTGACTGTGCGCAAGTTGAGAATTCATAAATGTTCAAACTGTGCAACACATTCATTGGCAAATGATCTTGAATGTGCACAAGTTGAACATTCTTAAATATTCTAACTGTGCAACACATTCGTTCGCAAATTATCTGAGTGTGCACAAGTTGAACATTCGTAAATGTTATAACTGTGCAACACTTATTCATTCGCAAGTGATCTAAGTGTGCAAAAGTTGAACATTGGCAAATGTTCTAACTGTGCAACACTTATTCATTCACAAAGAATCTTAGTGTGCACCAATTGAAAATTCGTAAATTTTCTAACTGTGCTACACTTTCTTTCGTAAATGATCTCAGTTAGTTTGCTCAATTATAACATTCATAAATGTTCTAACTGTGCAACACATTCGTTTGCAAATGATCTTGAGTGTGCACAAGTTGAACATTCTGAAATATTCTAACTGTGCAACACATTCATTCGCAAATTATCTGAGTGTGCACAAGTTGAACATTCGGAAATGTTCTAACTGTGCAACAGTTATTCATTCACAAAGGATCTTAGTGTGCACCAATTGAAAATTCGTAAATTTTCTAACTGTGCTACACTTTCATTCGCAAATGATCAGAGTGTGTACATGTTGAACTTTCGTAAACGTTCTAGCTATGCAACAATTATTCATTAGCAAATGATCTGTGTGTGCGCAACTTGAACATACGTAAATTTTCTAACTGTGCACCAAATATTCATTCGTAAATGATCTAGGTGTGCACAAGTTGAACATTCGTAAATGTTATAACTGTGCAACACACTCATTTGCAAAAGATCTTGAGTGTGCCCAAGTTGAACATTTGTAAATGTTCTAACTGTGCAACACCTTCATTCGCAAATGTTCTGAGTGTGCACAAGTTTAACATTCGCAAATGTTCTAACTGTTCAACACTTATTCATTCGCAAATGATTTGGGTGTGCAACAGTTGAAAATTCGTAAATGTTCTATGTGTCCTACACTTTCATTCGCAAATGATCTGAGTGTGCACAATTTGAACATTCGTAAATGTTGTAACTGTGCAACACTTATTCATCCCCAAATGATCTTAGTGCGCACAAGTTGAACATTATTAAATAGTCTAACTGTGTAACACTTGTTTATTTGCAAATGATCTGACTGTGCGCAAGTTGAGAATTCATAAATGTTCAAACTGTGCAACACATTCATTGGCAAATGATCTTGAATGTGCACAAGTTGAACATTCTTAAATATTCTAACTGTGCAACACATTCATTCGCAAATTATCTGAGTGTGCACAAGTTGAACATTCGGAAATGTTCTAACTGTGCATCACTTATTCATTCACAAAGGATCTTAGTGTGCACCAATTGAAAATTCGTAAATTTTCTAACTGTGCTACACTTTCATTCGCAAATGATCAGAGTGTGTACATGTTGAACATTCGTAAACGTTCTAGCTCTGCAACAATTATTCATTAGCAAATGATCTGTGTGTGCGCAACTTGAACATACGTAAATTTTCTAACTGTGCACCAAATATTCATTCGTAAATGATCAAGGCGTGCACAAGTTGAACATTCGTAAATGTTATAACTGTGCAACACATTCATTTGAAAAAGATCTTGAGTGTGCCCAAGTTGAACATTTGGAAATGTTCTAACTGTGCAACACTTTCATTCGCAAATGATCTGAGTGTGCACAAGTTTAACATTCGCAAATGTTCTAACTGTTCAACACTTATTCATTCGCAAATGATTTGACTGTGCAACAGTTGAAAATTCGTAAATGTTCTATGTGTGCTACAATTTCTTTCGCAAATGATCTGAGTGTGCACAATTTGAACATTCGTAAATGTTGTAACTGTGCAACACTTATTCATCCCTAAATGATCTTAGTGCGCAAAAGTTGAACATTAGTAAATAGTCTAACTTTGTAACACTTATTTATTTGCAAATGATCTGACTGTGCGCAAGTTGAGAATTCATAAATGTTCTAACTGTGCAACACATTCATTGGCAAATGATCTTGAATGTGCACAAGTTGAACATTCTTAAATATTCTAACTGTGCAACACATTCGTTCGCAAATTATCGGAGTGTGCACAAGTTGAACATTCGTAAATGTTATAACTGTGCAACACTTATTCATTCGCAAGTGATCTAAGTGTGCAAAAGTTGAACATTGGCAAATGTTCTAACTGTGCAACACATTCATTCGCAAATTATCTGAGTGTGCACAAGTTGAACATTCGGAAACGTTCTAGCTCTGCAACAATTATTCATTAGCAAATGATCTGTGTGTGCGCAACTTGAACATACGTAAATTTTCTAACTGTGCACCAAATATTCATTCGTAAATGATCTTGGTGTGCACAAGTTGAACATTCGTAAATGTTATAACTGTGCAACACATTCATTTGCAAAAGATCTTGAGTGTGCCCAAGTTGAACATTTGTAAATGTTCTAACTGTGCAACACTTTCATTCGCAAATGATCTGAGTGTGCACAAGTTTAACATTCGCAAATGTTCTAACTGTTCAACACTTATTTATTTGCAAATGACTTGAGTTTGCAACAGTTGAAAATTCGTAAATGTTCTATGTGTGCTACAATTTCTTTCGCAAATGATCTGAGTGTGCACAATTTAAACATTCGTAAATGTTGTAACTGTGCAGCACTTATTCATCCCCAAATGATCTTAGTGCGCACAAGTTGAACATTAGTAAATAGTCTAACTGTGTAACACTTATTTATTTGCAAATGATCTGACTGTGCGCAAGTTGAGAATTCATAAATGTTCTAACTGTGCAACACATTCATTGGCAAATGATCTTGAATGTGCACAAGTTGAACATTCTTAAATATTCTAACTGTGCAACACTTTCATTCGCAAATTATCTGGGTGTGCACAAGTTGAACATTCGGAAATGTTCTAACTGTGCAACACTTATTCATTCACAAAGGATCTTAGTGTGCACCAATTGAAAATTCGTAAATTTTCTAACTGTGCTACACTTTCATTCGCAAATGATCAGAGTGTGTACATGTTGAACATTCGTAAACGTTCTAGCTCTGCAACAATTATTCATTAGCAAGTGATCTGTGTGTGCGCAACTTGAACATACGTAAATTTTCTAACTGTTCACCAAATATTAATTCGTAAATGATCTTGGTGTGCACAAGTTGAACATTCGTAAATGTTATAACTGTGCAACACATTCATTTGCAAAAGATCTTGAGTGTGCCCAAGTTGAACATTTGGAAATGTTCTAACTGTGCAACACTTTCATTCGCAAATGATCTGAGTGTGCACAAGTTTAACATTCGCAAATGTTCTAACTGTTCAACACTTATTCATTCGCAAATGACTTGAGTGTGCAACAGTTGAAAATTCGTAAATGTTCTATGTGTGCTACAATTTCTTTCGCAAAGGATCTGAGTGTGCACAATTTAAACATTCGTAAATGTTGTAACTGTGCAACACTTATTCATCCCCAAATGATCTTAGTGCGCACAAGTTGAACATTAGTAAATAGTCTAACTATGTAACACTTATTTATTTGCAAAGGATCTGACTGTGCGCAAGTTGAGAATTCATAAATGCTCTAACTGTGCAACACATTCATTGGCAAATGATCTTGAATGTGCACAAGTTGAACATTCTTAAATATTCTAACTGTGCAACACATTCATTCGCAAATTATCTGAGTGTGCACAAGTTGAACATTCGGAAATGTTCTAACTGTGCAACAGTAATTCATTCACAAAGGATCTTAGTGTGCACCAATTGAAAATTCATAAATTTTCTAACTGTGCTACACTTTCATTCGCAAATGATCAGAGTGTGTACATGTTGAACATTCATAAACGTTCTAGCTCTGCAACAATTATTCATTAATGATCTGTGTGTGCGCAACTTGAACATACATAAATTTTCTAACTATGCACCAAATATTCATTCGTAAATGATCTAGGTGTGCACAAGTTGAACATTCGTAAATGTTATAACTGTGCAACACATTCATTTGCAAAAGATCTAGAGTGTGCCCAAGTTGAACATGTGTTAATGTTCTAACTGTGCAACACTTTCATTCGCAAATGATCTGAGTGTGCACAAGTTTAACATTCGCAAATGTTCTAACTGTTCAACACTTATTCATTCGCAACTTATTTGACTGTGCAACAGTTGAAAATTCGTAAATGTTCTATGTGTGCTACAATTTCTTTCGCAAATGATCTGAGTGTGCACAATTTGAACATTCGTAAATGTTGAAGTGTGCAACACTTATTCATCCCTAAAAGAACTTAGTGCGCACAAGTTGTGTAACATTTGTGCATATAGTCATGTAGTTGTAAACAGTGTTAGAACAGTGTGTGTACTTGTTCAGTCGGTCAATGTGAATCATGTGTCATTATGTGCTTGTGTGTTAGAATCTTTATCATTTAACAAGTATGTACTATTTAATTACAGTCGATTTCACTAGGCAAGAACAGTAACTTGTTATATCGAAACAGTGGTGGGCAGCGAGAGTGAGCCCTATACATATACTGCGTTCGGTGTAACAGGTTAGTGTTAGTGCGTAGTGTCGAGACGAATACTATGACATTTAATTAATTCAACAAAGATCGTAATCTGTAAGCGAGACTGAGTATAGTTGTGGGTGACGATCCATAATAATACGAATGTTGAACTTATAATTACGATTAAACGACTTTAAATAATTAATACGATCGGGAAACGTACGCGATTGCGGGTATACACGTAATTTCGAATGTTTTAACGATCTGACAACGCACGAAGAGTAAAATAATTAAATTAATTATTTTATATTTTTACAATTTTGAAACTCATCGTTTTAATGAGTTTAAATCTTAATTTAAATAAAACCGCGTAAAATACGCGTTACGTTCCGGAAACGCGAACCGAGCGACCGAAACGAACCCGAACACCACCCGGACTATAAAAGCCTTGAACAAGGCTTAAACCCTCATTTATTTCACCTACACCACTTTCTCTCACTAGAAATTCGGCCAACCCTTTCTCTCTCTAAAAACCAAGCTTTAAACGATCGTATCTCACTCATTACTCAACGGATTTGGGTGTTCTCGGTGTCCACGCGAAGCCCTGGACATCCTCTACACGGAAGTACAAGATTTTCGCAGATCCATCCAGCAAATCGCGAGGTAATAAGGCTTGAAAGATCACGAGATTAGGGTTTTCGTTTGTGAGTTCGTGAAATACACATATAACCGGTTTATTTGCATTACCTTTCGAGTTTCGCACATGTAGCAACCTTCATCGAGAGTATAATGACTTAGATCGTGGCCTGGAGTTGGTGGTTCGATGATGGTGATGATGTTCGTACAGGTTCGCGGCTGGTTAAGGGGCCGAACCTTCTTCAGCTCTTAGCCGAACCATCATCTGCCCTCCCAGCCGAGCCTTCATGCCGTCCACGAACCCTCCCATGCCGAACTATAGGAAGACGAACCCTGCATGGTTCGTTGATTATTGCCGAACCATTAGAACTTAGGGCCGAAGTCTTCATTGGGGCCGAACCTTCATGAGACATGAGCAGCCGAACCCTTCTGATGGTTATGGTCGACGAACCCTGATTCACTAGCGAACCTGCATAAGGTCATCTTGTTCACGAACCCATAACCATCACCACGAACCTTTGCTTTCACGAGCCTTTATCAACCATGCAGCCGGCCGAACCCATGCATACAAACCATCATATAGACGAACCCTTATGCATGTGAACGAACCATTTAGTGAGACGAACCCCTAGACGTTGAACGAACCATAGAACCATCATGAGCCGAACCTTTGAACACATTATTCTGGACGAACCATTTGGCCATAGGGCCGAACCTTGGCTGGAGCCAAAAGGTTCGCTGCCCAAAGTTGGCAGCCGTAAACTTTCGGCCCAATCCCACCATATCCGGCCCAACTCCACAAAGCAACTTGACCCATGGATGGAACTAAGCCCAATTAAGTTGTACATGACCCAATTGGAATCAAATCGGGTTAATAATGTGTTGGGGTGTTGCAAGGCCTAATTTCATGTTGTTGGGCCAACATCACATCCATTGGGCCTAACACCACATTCATTTGGCCCATCATGAACCTAAGTGGCACATGGACTTGATTCAAGAACCATTGTGGTTACATAGGTTCAAAGCATATCATTGAATCATAACTTGACAATTGTGAATTAATCATTAATGGTTTAAGTGTAACTTAACCGTTCATGGAATTAATTCACAACACAAAGACTTAATCATTTGAACAGCTTTTCACAACTCATGTTAACAAATGGTTTATCAAACACTTAAACAAATGTGAAGCAAGCATGTTGTTGTACAAAAGATCATTACACAAGTTTCTTGAACCCATGATCAATCAAGTAATCAAGTTAAACAAGTTCAAGTGAACACAAGTCAATCAATGAATCAAAGTCTATACAATTATAAATCCTATATCTTATGTATGATTACAATGTTATAGGAAACAATTAGAAGTCCTGTTTGCTACTTGCTATCTGTTTTAGTTCAGAGTCTACTGCAGACAGGTGAGAACATTAGCCCCTCTTTTACTGTTTTTATAACTGTTTTGGGGTGGAACACGTGATCAAACCAATCATTTACAATCATATTTCATTACACAAGGTGTGTGTATTCTTATAAACACTACAGGTTCATCTTACGAATCCTAGGGATTCATCAACTGTTTTAAGAGAATTATCAACTATTAAACTCTTTTCACTAAAAAGGTTTTATAAAGGATCTTTGAACTGTTTTGTAACTAATTTACTCAAATGTATTTATGAAGGATAAACACTTTTAGATAAAGGATTTTATAAACTCTTCTGTTAAAAACCTTATTGTTACACAAGGTCACCACATCATGATATTCAAAAACAAGTGGTTCACAACATGGTATTCAAAACAAGTGGTTCACAACATGGTATTCAAATCAAGTGGTTCAAAACATGGTATTCAAATCAAGTGGTTCAAAACATGGTATTCAAATCAAGTGGTTCAAAACATGGTATTCAAATCAAGTGGTTCAAAACATGGTATTCATATCAAGTGGTTCAATTCATGGTATTCAAAACAAAGGATTTAATTCGTGGGATTAAATCCAGGTTTTCAATTCATGTTATCAAATAAGGCATTAACACATCCGGTTAAAGTAAGATTCAGAAAACATGGTGTCTATTGTTGTAAACAAACTTGTAAAAGCATCAAGTATCATATTCATTAGCGTTAGTACTGGGTGATCACAACAAGGGAAAGCGGACACATTGTTCCTTATCCAGGATGGAGTTAGCTTTTAAATTTGTTTTAAAAGCTAACTGCAGGTCTGGTGTCATTGTTTTCTTATCCAGGATGGAGTTGGCTTTTAAATTGCTTTTAAAAGCCAACTGCAGGTCTGGTGTCATATGGTTATCAAAACTGCTGACGTATTATCTAACTCCAAACGTGGTTTGGGACTTGATATTATTGGCTTTCGTGCGAACAGTGATTGGACTGTTTACACTCATTTTTTACTTGATGTTAGTTTGGGTTACAGCTCATCCGTGTGAATCTTATGATGCTTTAACTTACCTATGTCTTATATCATATAACTCATGTTTACAAATGTTTAAACCTATTGTTCTCACCAACTACGTCTGTAGTTGACAGTTACTTTTCACGTGTTTCAGGTAATCAGGTTTAAGACATTCTCAGGGACAACTAAGGAGACCATTCTAAGATAGAACAAGATGAAGAAACATTGCTAGGATGGAATAGAAACTCACTAAATCCTAAATGTTTAATTGTCTTGTTTGAAGTCTTATTTTGTAAGCTATATTTTGGGTCTGTAGTTGTCTTTCTTTTGGTAGATAGATTGTCTGTAACTAAACAATTGTCTAAACATTATGCAACATAGTAATCCATTGTGGTTGTTCTTATTCAATACTTGTGCATGATTCAACTGATCATACGTCACCGCGCCGTGGATTCCGCACGCGGCGCAGGGGTGTGACAGGTTGGTATCAGAGCCAAGGTTGTAGAGAACTAGGAAAAACCCAATGTTTAATGACCTAGACTATAACCTAAGCTACCCAATAGGACTAAGTGCTATAAGCTTGAGGAACTTAGGATCTAAGTAACTTAAGTGAGCATTAAGTCTACATTAAGCTTGAAAGATCTTAGGACATTTTACTAAGATTAGATATCGAGTCAAGGAATTTGAATCGGGATTCTATAATTTTAGAAACCGAATTAAATTCTCACACATATGCATTAAGGATTTCAGAGGCAAGGATCTGTATTCTTAGTATCCTTGATCTGAAATTCTCACACAGAGATCATTATAGAAATTCAGAGGCAAAGATCTGTAGTTTCAGTATCTTTGATATGAATTTCTTGTCATATTCATTATGGGATTTAGAGGCAAAGATTGTTATCTTTGATCTAAAGTCCTTGTCATATTCATTATGGGATTTAGAGGCAAAGATCTATTAATTTAGTATCTTTGATCTAAGATCCTTGTCATATTCATTATGGATTTAGAGGCAAAGATTGGTATCTTTGATCTAAAGTCCTTGTCATATTCATTATAGGAATTCAAATGTCAAGGTCTATTAATTTAGAGTCTTGATTTGAAATCCTTGTCATATTCATTATAGGAATTCAAATGTCAAGATCTATTAATTTAGATTCTTGATTTGAAATCCTTGTCATGCTCATTATAGGAATTCAAAGGTCAAGAACTATTAATTTAGAATCTTGATTTGAAATCCTTGTCATTGTTATCATTGTTATCATTATCAGGTGTTCATTATCATAGGAACTTTATAACTTAGAATCTGTGTAACAGTATTCTTTAGTTGAAGTTCTCACAAGAGATCATTATACTCGATACTGTAAGTATTGAGAACCTAGGTTAATTAACCTAGGACACACATGCTAAAACCTAAGGTTTTAATTTCAAGCAAATTAAGAACCATGGTTTACATAATCATTATCATAGTCACAGAACAAGAGGCAATCATGAAACAATCATAATCAATCAACAGTTGGAATCTTAGCCCCAAATATAGACGACGGATTAACGCTGACGTGTTGAGGTAAGTGGTGGGTCGGTGAGAGCTTACCCTATATATAAGCTTATTTCAGTATGTTAGGGGGAATCCGGCGTTTGTATTTGGAGTGAGGATTCGGGATCAACTGGACACATGGATCATTAGTCAAATACATGGGATACAAACATTTGGGAAACAATCATTGGTGAATCAAATCATAGTGGAATTCAAACTTGGATGAACCAGACATTATGGTGAATCACTCAAGTTGTGAACATTCCTTCAATGTAAACCTTAAGTGAAATTCTTAAGTGATTACATCATTGGTACGTACTAACATAGATTAACGGGAAAGTGTAGAGCACACGTATGATTTAGTTCTACATGTTAACAACTGTTAGTAGGTGCACGCATAACATAATCATAGTTCAATCATGGAATCAATCATAGTTCAAGTTGATCAAAGATCATGAGATTCTTAATCAATGGAACACACTTGGAAATCAGTACAAACGTGATGCCAAATGCTAGCAAGGGCATGATCGTGGTATACCGAAACGGTGGTGGGCAGCGAGAGTGAGCCCTATATATAAGCTATTTTCGGTATATCGGGAAAGTGTCAGTGTGTAGGTTTGGTGGAGAGATCATGGAACATCGTACATATTCACATGATAAGTATGCAAATAAGATGATAACTTATACGTGTACTGGATAATATTACAATTGAATGATAATACTAGTAGTATGGATATATTACTGACCTTATCATGAAAAATTCAATTGTATCCTTCCTCATTACTGACCCACTTGTGGCTTCTATTCGTAGAATGCCTCCCCGACGTGATCCTAACGGAGGGGGTTCAACAAGTGGCAACGACGATGAGATCAACAAGATTGCTCGAGCTATCGCTGTTCATATGCGGGATGTGATCCCGGGCATGGTCACTGATATCACCCAGAATCTTCGGGGGAGTACCAGTGACTCAGCAAACAATTCCAACACCAATCACTCTGGAACTGCTAACTTCACATTCAAGCAGTTCAACGATGCTAAGCCTCCTAAGTACTCTGGGACTGAAGGAGCTACTGGCCTACTGCAATGGCTAGAAAGCATTGAAGACATTCTCGACTTCACTGGATGTCCTGAGAATCTGAAGGTCAAGATGGCCTCAAGTGCTTTTCATAAGGGAGCACTTACCTGGTGGAACTCTGAGAAGAACACCAGAGGACGCGAAGTTGCTCTAGCTTTACCATGGGAAGGTTTCAAGAACTTGCTGGTGGAAAAGTTTTGTCCACGTCATGAACTAAAGAAACTGGAGGTGGAGATGTGGAACTTGGTGCAAGACAGTGGTGAAAGTGCCAAGTATACAACTCGTTTCCATGAGTTGTGCATTTTGGTACCACATTTGGTTACTCCTCTATCCCGCAGGATAGAGAAGTACATTGAAGGTCTACCCTTAGTAGTTAGGGGAACTGTCATGGGTAATAACCCTACTACTCTGGAGGCGGCAATCCAACTTGGTGCTACTCTTACTGAAGAGTATGTGAAGTCTGGAGTGCTCACCCGAAAGGGGTTTAAGAGAGCTCAGATTGAAGAAGGCAAGAAGCCTGAGCAGCACCATCACAAGAAGAAGAAGCAAAAGACAATCAAGAACTTTGCAGCGTTGACTGCAGCTGTACCTACTCATGCCACACCAATTACAGCCATGCCACAATCTGCTACAACCAGAAAGTCTTATACTGGCTCGTTTCCACTTTGCACCAGATGCCAATACCATCATCTACCCACTATTCCATGCAGAAAGTGTCTCAAGTGTGGGCGTATGGGACACTTGACGGCTACATGCCGATCTGCTCATCTTGCTGCTGCAACAACTGCTACCACGACTCCTATTGCTACAGGTGGAAGGGCCTGTTATAATTGTGGAGCAGAGGGACACTTCAGAAATCAGTGTCCAAAACTCAACAACAATACTGCTGCTGCTCGTGCTTTTGTTATTGGAACTGCTGAAGCACGTGAAGAGCCGGCAGTCATCACGGGTACATTTCTTATCAATGATCATTATGTTCCTATCATATTTGATACTGGTGCCGATAAAAGTTTTATCTCTACTCATACTGCTTCTTTGCTTAATATGCAACTATCCACACTTACTACTCCCTATACTGTAGAAGTAGCGAATGGTAAGACCATAGTTGTAGATTCCATAATTCATGCTTGTGAGCTAAGATTAAATGACCATCACTTCTCCATCGATCTCATTCCTATGACTCTCGGAAGCTTCGAAGTTGTAGTAGGAATGGATTGGTTATCCAAAAACAATGCTGAAATCGTATGCTCGGAGAAACTTATCCGAATCCCCTTACCGTCCGGCGAAACGATGATAGTCTACGGCGAGAAACCATGCCGCGGATTGAAGATTGTATCGTGCATCAAGGCGAGGAAGTACTTGAAGAAGAAATATTATGTTTTCCTAGCTCACGTGGTGGAAAAGAAACCTGAAAAGAAAGCAGTTGGAGATGTTCCAGTTATCAAAGATTATCCAGACGTATTTCCAGAAGACTTGCCTGGACTACCACCAGTCCGACAAGTGGAGTTTAGAATTGATCTCGTCTCTGGAGCAAACCCAGTGGCGAAGTCACCGTATCGATTAGCACCGTCTGAGATGCAAGAACTGTCTAGTCAGCTTCAAGAACTTTTAGACAAAGGTTTCATAAGACCGAGTTTCTCTCCGTGGGGAGCTCCGGTTCTCTTTGTCAAAAAGAAAGACGGTTCATTTCGTATGTGCATCGACTATCGTGAGTTGAACAAGTTGACAATCAAGAATAGATATCCTCTGCCCAGGATCGATGATCTGTTTGATCAATTACAGGGAGCAACTTGCTTCTCTAAGATTGACTTACGATCTGGGTATCATCAGTTAAGAGTAAATGATGAGGATATACCAAAGACGGCATTTAGGACTCGATATGGACACTATGAGTTCGTGGTTATGCCATTTGGGCTAACCAATGCACCCGCAGTGTTCATGGACTTGATGAATCGAGTCTGCAGGCCTTACTTGGATCAGTTAGTTATCGTCTTTATTGATGATATACTGATTTATTCCAAGTCAGAACAAGAACATGAGGATCATTTGAAGAAAGTCTTGGAACTACTAAGAGAGGAACAACTTTATGCTAAATTCTCAAAGTGTGAATTTTGGCTAAAGGAGGTTCACTTCTTAGGACATGTCATAAACAAAGATGGAATACATGTAGATCCAGCAAAGATTGAGGCGATTAAGAACTGGACTACTCCATCTACTCCAACAGAGATTCGTTCGTTTCTGGGTCTGGCGGGCTATTACAGGAGATTCATTGCGAATTTCTCTAAGATTGCCTTGCCACTTACCACTTTGACTCAGAAAAGTCAAGCGTTTATATGGGGACAGAAACAGGAAGATGCATTTCAACTTCTTAAACATAAGTTATGCAACTCCCCTATCCTTAGTCTTCCAGAAGGCAGTGATGATTTCATTGTCTACTGTGATGCTTCAAACCTTGGTCTTGGTTGTGTACTTATGCAACGGGACAAGGTCATTGCTTATGCTTCAAGACAACTTAAGGTTCACGAGAAGAATTACACTACTCATGACCTTGAGTTAGGGGCTGTGGTCTTTGCATTGAAGATTTGGAGACACTACCTGTACGGTACTAAATGTGTTATCTATACAGACCACAAGAGCCTGCAACACATTCTCAACCAGAAAGAACTCAACATGAGACAACGACGTTGGGTTGAGCTTCTAACTGATTACGACTGTGAGATTCGTTACCATCCGGGTAAAGCCAATGTGGTGGCGGATGCTCTTAGTCGCAAGGAACCAGTCAAATCAATTCGTGTAAGAGCCATGGAGATCAACACACAGCCAAACTTGAAAGACTTGATTCGTATTGCACAACAACAAGTAGTAACAACCAATCAACTCAAGACAGACTTGGATTGTGGTATTGAGAAGAAACTAGAACCTCGAGCTGATGGGGTGTGATATCTCAACGGCCGCATTTGGATTCCAAAGTCTGAAGAATTGCGCACACTCATCTGTGATGAGGCTTATAAGTCGCGATACTCAGTTCATCCTGGAGCCGACAAGATGTATCAGGATTTGAGGACATCTTACTGGTGGCCGGGAATGAAGAAAGACATAGCACTGTATGTGGGAAAATGTCTTACCTGTTCAAAAGTCAAAGCAGAACATCAAAAGCCTTCGGGACTTCTACAGCAACCTGAAATTCCTCAGTGGAAATGGGAGCAAATTTCCATGGATTTCATAACTAAGTTGCCGAGAACTCCGCGAGGTTTCGATTCGATTTGGGTGATCGTTGATCGACTCACCAAATCTGCTCATTTTCTCCCGATCCGAGAGGATTACAAGATGGAGAAGTTATCCACATTGTACATCAACGAAATCATTGCACGTCATGGTACACCAACATCAATCATATCAGATCGTGATAGTCGTTTCACTTCTCGCTTTTGGCAATCATTGCAAAAGGCTTTGGGAACGCGTGTTAATCTTAGCACGGCGTATCATCCCCAAACCGACGGCCAAAGCGAGAGGACTATTCAAACACTTGAGGACATGCTTCGTTCTTGTGTCATTGACTTCGGTGGAAGTTGGGACACTCATCTCCCACTCATTGAGTTTTCATATAACAATAGCTATCATACGAGCATCCAATGTGCACCATTCGAAGCTTTATATGGTAGAAAGTGCCGATCACCGGTCTGTTGGACCGAGATTGGTGACTCACAGGTCGTAGGACCAGAACTCATTCAGGAAACATCAGACAAAATCACAATCAGTCAGTCACGGCTTAAGGCCGCACGAGATCGGCAGAAGAGTTATGCTGATCGACGTCGGAAACCGCTTGAGTTTCAAGTCGGTGACCGAGTCTTACTCAAAGTTTCTCCCTGGAAAGGCGTTGTCCGATTCGGGAAGAAAGGGAAACTTGCACCAAGGTACGTTGGACCTTTTGAGATCCTGGAACGGATTGGTCCCGTAGCCTACAAACTCAAACTTCCGGTGGAGCTAAGCAATGTTCATGATACTTTTCATGTATCAAATCTTAAGAAATGCTTGATGTTCAGATTCCACTGGAAGACATACAGATTCAGAATAACATGCAATTCATAGAACGTCCAGTTGAGATCATGGATCATGGGGTCAAGAAACTTAAACGCAGCCGTATCCCGATCGTGAAAGTGCGATGGGAGGGCAAACGCGGTGCTGAGTTCACCTGGGAACGTGAAGACCAGATGAAGCTTAAGTACCCTCATCTTTTTACAGTATCTTCGGCTAGTTAATTTCGGGACGAAATTCCCTTAACTAGGGGAGACTGTAACATTTGTGCATATAGTCATGTAGTTGTAAACAGTGTTAGAACAGTGTGTGTACTTGTTCAGTCAGTCAATGTGAATCATGTGTCATTATGTGCTTGTGTGTTAGAATCTTTATCATTTAACAAGTATGTACTATTTAATTACAGTCGATTTCACTAGGAAAGAACAGTAACTTGTTATATCGAAACAGTGGTGGGCAGCGAGAGTGAGCCCTATACATATACTGCGTTCGGTGTAACAGGTTAGTGTTAGTGCGTAGTGTCGAGACGAATACTATGACATTTAATTAATTAAACAAAGATCGTAATCTGTAAGCGAGACTGAGTATAGTTGTGGGTGACGATCCATAATAATACGAATGTTGAACTTATAATTACGATTAAACGACTTTAAATAATTAATACGATCGGGAAACGTACGCGATTGCGGGTATACACGTAATTTCGAATGTTTTAACGATCTGACAACGCACGAAGAGTAAAATAATTAAATTAATTATTTTATATTTTTACAATTTTGTAACTCATCGTTTTAATGAGTTTAAATTTTAATTTAAATAAAACCGCGTAAAATACGCGTTACGTTCCGGAAACGCGAACCGAGCGACCGAAACGAACCCGAACACCACCCGGACTATAAAAGCCTTGAACAAGGCTTAAACCCTCATTTATTTCACCTACACCACTTTCTCTCACTAGAAATTCGGCCAACCCTTTCTCTCTCTAAAAACCAAGCTTTAAACGATCGTATCTCACTCATTACTCAACGGATTTGGGTGTTCTCGGTGTCCACGCGAAGCCCTCGACATCCTCTACACGGAAGTACAAGATTTTCGCAGATCCATCCAGCAAATCGCGAGGTAATAAGGCTTGAAAGATCACAAGATTAGGGTTTTCGTTTGTGAGTTCGTGAAATACACATATAACCGGTTTATTTGCATTACCTTTCGAGTTTCGCACATGTAGCAACCTTCATCGAGAGTATAATGACTTGGATCGTGGCCTGGAGTTGGTGGTTCGATGATGGTGATGATGTTCGTACAGGTTCGCGGCTGGTTAAGGGGCCGAACCTTCTTCAGCTCTTAGCCGAACCATCATCTGCCCTCCCAGCCGAGCCTTCATGCCGTCCACGAACCCTCCCATGCCGAACTATAGGAAGACGAACCCTGCATGGTTCGTTGATTATTGCCGAACCATTAGAACTTAGGGCCGAAGTCTTCATTGGGGCCGAACCTTCATGAGACATGAGCAGCCGAACCCTTCTGATGGTTATGGTCGACGAACCCTGATTCACTAGCGAACCTGCATAAGG
The DNA here is from genome assembly GCA_009363875.1 of Mikania micrantha. Taxonomy (NCBI): domain Eukaryota; kingdom Viridiplantae; phylum Streptophyta; class Magnoliopsida; order Asterales; family Asteraceae; genus Mikania; species Mikania micrantha. The sequence goes on from CM018693.1 coordinate 95,728,298, forward strand.
TCATCTTGTTCACGAACCCATAACCATCACCACGAACCTTTGCTTTCACGAGCCTTTATCAACCATGCAGCCGGCCGAACCCATGCATACAAACCATCATATAGACGAACCCTTATGCATGTGAACGAACCATTTAGTGAGACGAACCCCTAGACGTTGAACGAACCATAGAACCATCATGAGCCGAACCTTTGAACACATTATTCTGGACGAACCATTTGGCCATAGGGCCGAACCTTGGCTGGAGCCAAAAGGTTCGCTGCCCAAAGTTGGCAGCCGTAAACTTTCGGCCCAATCCCACCATATCCGGCCCAACTCCACAAAGCAACTTGACCCATGGATGGAACTAAGCCCAATTAAGTTGTACATGACCCAATTGGAATCAAATCGGGTTAATAATGTGTTGGGGTGTTGCAAGGCCTAATTTCATGTTGTTGGGCCAACATCACATCCATTGGGCCTAACACCACATTCATTTGGCCCATCATGAACCTAAGTGGCACATGGACTTGATTCAAGAACCATTGTGGTTACATAGGTTCAAAGCATATCATTGAATCATAACTTGACAATTGTGAATTAATCATTAATGGTTTAAGTGTAACTTAACCGTTCATGGAATTAATTCACAACACAAAGACTTAATCATTTGAACAGCTTTTCACAACTCATGTTAACAAATGGTTTATCAAACACTTAAACAAATGTGAAGCAAGCATGTTGTTGTACAAAAGATCATTACACAAGTTTCTTGAACCCATGATCAATCAAGTAATCAAGTTAAACAAGTTCAAGTGAACACAAGTCAATCAATGAATCAAAGTCTATACAATTATAAATCCTATATCTTATGTATGATTACAATGTTATAGGAAACAATTAGAAGTCCTGTTTGCTACTTGCTATCTGTTTTAGTTCAGAGTCTACTGCAGACAGGTGAGAACATTAGCCCCTCTTTTACTGTTTTTATAACTGTTTTGGGGTGGAACACGTGATCAAACCAATCATTTACAATCATATTTCATTACACAAGGTGTGTGTATTCTTATAAACACTACAGGTTCATCTTACGAATCCTAGGGATTCATCAACTGTTTTAAGAGAATTATCAACTATTAAACTCTTTTCACTAAAAAGGTTTTATAAAGGATCTTTGAAATGTTTTGTAACTGATTTACTCAAATGTATTTATGAAGGATAAACACTTTTAGATAAAGGATTTTATAAACTCTTCTGTTAAAAACCTTATTGTTACACAAGGTCACCACATCATGATATTCAAAAACAAGTGGTTCACAACATGGTATTCAAAACAAGTGGTTCACAACATGGTATTCAAATCAAGTGGTTCAAAACATGGTATTCAAATCAAGTGGTTCAAAACATGGTATTCAAATCAAGTGGTTCAAAACATGGTATTCAAATCAAGTGGTTCAAAACATGGTATTCATATCAAGTGGTTCAATTCATGGTATTCAAAACAAAGGATTTAATTCGTGGGATTAAATCCAGGTTTTCAATTCATGTTATCAAATAAGGCATTAACACATCCGGTTAAAGTAAGATTCAGAAAACATGGTGTCTATTGTTGTAAACAAACTTGTAAAAGCATCAAGTATCATATTCATTAGCGTTAGTACTGGGTGATCACAACAAGGGAAAGCGGACACATTGTTCCTTATCCAGGATGGAGTTAGCTTTTAAATTTGTTTTAAAAGCTAACTGCAGGTCTGGTGTCATTGTTTTCTTATCCAGGATGGAGTTGGCTTTTAAATTGCTTTTAAAAGCCAACTGCAGGTCTGGTGTCATATGGTTATCAAAACTGCTGACGTATTATCTAACTCCAAACGTGGTTTGGGACTTGATATTATTGGCTTTCGTGCGAACAGTGATTGGACTGTTTACACTCATTTTTTTACTTGATGTTAGTTTGGGTTACAGCTCATCCGTGTGAATCTTATGATGCTTTAACTTACCTATGTCTTATATCATATAACTCATGTTTACAAATGTTTAAACCTATTGTTCTCACCAACTACGTCTGTAGTTGACAGTTACTTTTCACGTGTTTCAGGTAATCAGGTTTAAGACATTCTCAGGGACAACTAAGGAGACCATTCTAAGATAGAACAAGATGAAGAAACATTGCTAGGATGGAATAGAAACTCACTAAATCCTAAATGTTTAATTGTCTTGTTTGAAGTCTTATTTTGTAAGCTATATTTTGGGTCTGTAGTTGTCTTTCTTTTGGTAGATAGATTGTCTGTAACTAAACAATTGTCTAAACATTATGCAACATAGTAATCCATTGTGGTTGTTCTTATTCAATACTTGTGCATGATTCAACTGATCATACGTCACCGCGCCGTGGATTCCGCACGCGGCGCAGGGGTGTGACAAGTTGAACATTAGTAAATAGTCTAACTTTGTAACACTTATTTATTTGCAAATGATCTGACTGTACGCAAGTTGAGAATTCATAAATGTTCTTACTGTGCAACACATTCATTTGCAAATGATCTTGAATGTGCACAAGTTGAACATTCTTAAATATTCTAACTGTGCAACACATTCATTCGCAAATTATCTGAGTGTGCAAAAGTTGAACATTCGGAAATGTTCTAACTATGCAACACTTTCATTCGCAAGTGATCTAAGTGTGCAAAAGTTGAACATTGGAAAATGTTCTAACTGTGCAACACTTATTCATTCACAAAGGATCTCAGTGTGTACCAATTGAAAATTCGTAAATTTTATAATTGTGCTACACTTTCTTTCGTAACTGATCTCAGTTAGTTTGCTCAATTATAACATTCATAAATGTTCTAACTGTGCAACACATTCATTTGCAAATGATCTTGAGTGTGCACAAGTTGAACATTCTGAAATATTCTAATTGTGCAACACATTCATTCGCAAATTATCTGAGTGTGCACAAGTTGAACATTCGGAAATGTTCTAACTGTGCAACACTTATTCATTCACAAAGGATCTTAGTGTGTACCAATTGAAAATTCGTAAATTTTCTAACTGTGCTACACTTTCATTCGCAAATGATCAGAGTGTGTACATGTTGAACATTCGTAAACATTCTAGCTCTGCAACAATTATTCATAAGCAAATGATCTGTGTGTGCGCAACTTGAACATACGTAAATTTTCTAACTGTGCACCAAATATTCATTCGTAAATGATCTTGGTGTGCACAAGTTGAACATTCGTAAATGTTATAACTGTGCAACACATTCATTTGCAAAAGATCTTGAGTGTGCCCAAGTTGAACATTTGTAAATGTTCTAACTGTGCAACACTTTCATTCGCAAATGATCTGAGTGTGCACAAGTTTAACATTCGCAAATGTTCTAACTGTTCAACACTTATTTATTTGCAAATGACTTGAGTTTGCAACAGTTGAAAATTCGTAAATGTTCTATGTGTGCTACAATTTCTTTCGCAAATGATCTGAGTGTGCACAATTTAAACATTCGTAAATGTTGTAACTGTGCAACACTTATTCATCCCCAAATGATCTTAGTGCGCACAAGTTGAACATTAGTAAATAGTCTAACTATGTAACACTTATTTATTTGCAAATGATCTGACTGTGCGCAAGTTGAGAATTCATAAATGCTCTAACTGTGCAACACATTCATTGGCAAATGATCTTGAATGTGCACAAGTTGAACATTCTTAAATATTCTAACTGTGCAACACATTCATTCGCAAATTATCTGAGTGTGCACAAGTTGAACATTCAGAAATGTTCTAACTGTGCAACACGTATTCATTCACAAAGGATCTTAGTGTGCACCAATTGAAAATTCGTAAATTTTCTAACTGTGCAACACTTATTCATTCGTAAATGATCTAGGTGTGCACAAGTTGAACATTCGTAAATGTTATAACTGTGCAACACATTCATTTGCAAAAGATCAAGAGTGTGCCCAAGTTGAACATTTGTAAATGTTCTAACTGTGCAACACTTTCATTCGCAAATGATCTGAGTGTGCACAAGTTTAACATTCACAAATGTTCTAACTGTTCAACACTTATTCATTCGCAAATGATTTGACTGTGCAACAGTTGAAAATTCGTAAATGTTCTATGTGTGCTACAATTTCTTTCGCAAATGATCTGAGTGTGCACAATTTGGACATTCGTAAATGTTGAAGTGTGCAACACTTATTCATCCCTAAAAGATCTTAGTGCGCACAAGTTGAACATTAGTAAATAGTCTAACTTTGTAACACTTATTTATTAGCAAATGATCTGACTGTGCGCAAGTTGAGAATTCATAAATGTTCTAACTGTGCAACACATTCATTGGCAAATGATCTTGAATGTGCACAAGTTGAACATTCTTAAATATTCTAACTGTGCAACACATTCATTCGCAAATTATCTGAGTGTGCACAAATTGAACATTCGGAAATGTTCTAACTGTGCAACACTATCATTCGCAAGTGATCTAAGTGCGCAAAAGTTGAACATTGGAAAATGTTCTAACTGTGCAACACATATTCATTCACAAAGGATCTTAGTGCATACCAATTGAAAATTAGTAAATTTTATAACTGTGCTACACTTTCTTTTGTAAATGATCTCAGTTAGTTTGCTCAATTATAACATTCATAAATGTTCTAACTGTGCAACACATTCATTTGCAAATGATCTTGACTGTGCACAAGTTGAACATTCTGAAATATTCTAATTGTGCAACACATTCATTCGCAAATTATCTGAGTGTGCACAAGTTGAACATTCGGAAATGTTCTAACTGTGCAACAGTTATTCATTCACAAAGGATCTTAGTGTGCACCAATTGAAAATTCGTAAATTTTCTAACTGTTCTACACTTTCATTCGCAAATGATCAGAGTGTGTACATGTTGAACATTCGTAAACGTTCTAGCTCTGCAACAATTATTCATTAGCAAATGATCTGTGTGTGCGCAACTTGAACATACGTAAATTTTCTAACTGCGCACCAAATATTCATTCGTAAATGATCTTGGTGTGCACAAGTTGAACATTCGTAAATGTTATAACTGTGCAACATATTCATTTGCAAAAGATCTTGAGTGTGCCCAAGTTGAACATTTGTAAATGTTCTAACTGTGCAACACTTTCATTCGCAAATGATCTGAGTGTGCACAAGTTTAACATTCGCAAATGTTCTAACTGTTCAACACTTATTCATTCGCAAATGACTTGAGTGTGCAACAGTTGAAAATTCGTAAATGTTCTATGTGTGCTACAATTTCTTTCGCAAAGGATCTGAGTGTGCACAATTTAAACATTCGTAAATGTTGTAACTGTGCAACACTTATTCATCCCCAAATGATCTTAGTGCGCACAAGTTGAACATTAGTAAATTGTCTAACTCTGTAACACTTATTTATTTGCAAATGATCTGACAGTGCGCAAGTTGAGAATTCATAAATGTTCTAACTGTGCAACACATTCATTGGCAAATGATCTTGAATGTGCACAAGTTTAACATTCCTAAATATTCTAACTATGCAACACATTCATTCGCAAATTATCTGAGTGTGGACAAGTTGAACATTCGGAAATGTTCTAACTGGGCAACACTTATTCATTCACAAAGGATCTTAGTGTGCACCAATTGAAAATTCGTAAATTTTCTAACTGTGCTACACTTTCATTCGCAAATGATCAGAGTGTGTACATGTTGAACATTCGTAAACGTTTTAGAACAATTATTCATTAACAAATGATCTGTTTGTGCGCAACTTGAACGTACGTAAATTTTCTAACTGTGCACCAAATATTCATTCGTAAATGATCTTGGTGTGCACAAGTTGAACATTCGTAAATGTTATAACTGTGCAACACATTCATTTGCAAAAGATCTTGAGTGTGCCCAAGTTGAACATTTGTAAATGTTCTAACTGTGCAACACTTTCATTCGCAAATGATCTGAGTCTGCACAAGTTTAACATTCGCAAATGTTCTAACTGTTCAACACTTATTCATTCGCAAATAATTTGAGTGTTTAACAATTCAAAATTCGTAAATGTTCTATGTGTGCTACACTTTCATTCGCAAATGGTCTGAGTGTGCACAATTTGAACATTCGTAAATGTTCTAACTGTGCAACACTTATTTATCCCCAAATGATCTTAGTGCGCACATGTTGAACATTCGTAAATGTTCTATGTGTGCTACAATCTCAAATGATCTGAGTGTGCACAATTTAAACATTCGTAAATGTTGTAACTGTCCAACACTTATTCATCCCCAAATAATCTTAGTGCGCACAAGTTGAACATTAGTAAATAGTCTAACTGTGTAACACTTATTTATTTGCAAATGATCTGACTGTGCGCTAGTTGACAATTCATAAATGTTCTAACTGTGCAACACATTCATTGGCAAATGAGCTACATTGTGCACTAGTTGAAGATTCTTAAATATTCTAACTGTGCAATACATTCATTCGCAAATTATCTGAGTGTTCACAAGTTGAACATTCGGAAATGTTCTAACTGTGCAACACTTTCATTAACAAGTGATCTAAGTGTGCAAAAGTTGAACATTGGCAAATGTTCTAACTGTTCAACACTTATTCATTCACAAAGGATCTTAGTGTGCACCAATTGAAAATTCGGAAATTTTCTAATTGTGCTACACTTTCATTCGCAAATGGTCTGAGTGTGTGCATGTTAAACATTCGTAAACGTTCTAGCTCTGCAACAATTATTCATTAGCAAATGATCCGTGTGCGCAACTTGAACATACGTAAATTTTCTAACTGTGCAACAAATATTCATTCGTAAATGTTATAACTGTGCAACACATTCATTTTCAAAGGATCTTGAGCGTGCACCAATTGAAAATTCGTAAATTCTCTTACTGTGTTACACTTTCATTCGCAAATAGCATTAACTGACTTGGAAAAAGAAATGGTGCTGCAACCAGCGAACCTATCAACTAGAAGCCCCAAGGCTCGGCTCCCATGAAGGCTAGGTTCGCCCAAATGGGGTAGGGTTCGGCTGTATGTTTAGAACCAGTAAGGTTCGGCTACAATGTACTCTAACCCAAGGTTCGGCCATGGCTTCATGTTCACAGGTTCGCGACAAACAGAAGGGTTCGCTTGTGGGCTGGAAGGTTCAGCACCTGATGGTTCGTGGGCGTGCATGCTTAGGTTCGGCTGAAGAGTATAGGGTTCGGTGATAGACGAGGTTCGTTCCAGAATGATGGTTCGCCTGAAAGATATTTCGTGAGAGGGAAGCAGCTAGGGTTCGGGGGTAAGTGATGCCAGGTAGGGTTCGTTGGGCTGTGGGAGGGTTCGTCTGAAGATGACAAACGAAGCAAGGGTTCGGTTCTAATGGTTCGGCCACCCTTACAGGGTTCGGCCGCCCCATGGCTGTAACTCACGATCCACCATCGTCATCATCAGCTTCACTAGGTCTGCGAGATGATTCTAAACAACTACTATGCTAAGGTTACTTGTCACACCCCTGCGCCGCGTGCGGAATCCACGGCGCGGTGACGTATGAACAGTTGAATCATGCACAAGTGTTGAATAAGAACAACCACAATGGATTACTATGTTTCAAAATGTTTAGACAATTGTTTAGTTACAGACAATCTATCTACCAAAAGAAAGACAACTACAGACCCAAAATATAGATACAAAATAAGACTTCAAACAAGACAATTAAACAATTAGGATTTAGTGTGTTTCTAATCCATCCTAGCATGTTTCTTCATCTTGTTCTATCTTAGAATGGTCTCCTTAGTTGTCCCTGAGAATGTCTTAAACCTGATTACCTGAAACACGTGAAAATTAACTGTCAACTACAGAAGTAGTTGGTGAGAACAATAGGTTTAATCATTTATAAACATGAATCTGTGACATAAGGCATAGGTATGTTAAAGCAATAAATGATTCACATGGATGAGCTGCAACCCAAACTAACATCAAGTAAGAAAATGAGTGTAAACAGTCCAATCACTGTTTGCACAAAAGCCAACATATAATATCAAGTCCCAAACCACGTTTGGAGTTAGATAATGCATCAGCAATTTTGAAAACCATAATGACACCAGACCTGCAGTTAGCTTTTAAAACAAATTTAAAAGCTAACTCCATCCTGGATAAGAACCAATGTGTCCGCTTTCCCTTGTGATCACCCAGTACTAACGCTAATGAATATGATACTTGATGCGTTTACAAGTTTGTTTACAACAATAGACACCATATTTATGAACCTTACTTTAAACTAGCGTGTTAATGCCTTATTTGATAACATGAAGTGAAAACCTTGATTTAATCCCATGAATTAAATCCTTTGTTTTGAATACCATGAAATGAATCTCTTGATTTGAATACCATGAAATGAATCTCTTGATTTGAATACTATGAATTGGTGACTTTGTATAATAACAAGGTTTAAAACAAACGAGTTTATAAAATCCATTATTTAAAAGTGTTTATCATTTGTAAAAACATTTGAGTAAATCTGTTATAAAACAGTTCAAAGAACCTTTATAAAACCTTTTTAATAAAAAGAGTTTAATAGTTGATAAAATCCTTTAAAACGGTTGATGAATTCCTTGAAACAGTTGATGAATCCCTTGGATTTGTAAAATGAACCTGAAATGTTTATAAGAATACACACATATTGTATAATGAATACAATTGTAAAGAGAGAATTTGATCACGTGTTCCACCCCAAAACAGTTATAAAACAGTAAAAGAGGGGCTAATGTTCTCACCTGTCTGCAGTAGACTCTGAACTATAACAATTAGCAAGTAGCAAACAGGACTTCTAACTGGTTCCTATATCATTGTAATCATACTTAAGATATAAGATTTATAGTTGTATAGACTTTGATTCATTGATTGACTTGTGTTAACTTGAGCACGATCTCATGATTATGATTGTTGTGTAAACTTGAAAGTCATGGTTATGACACTTGATCGACCAATGATTCACGAAAAGAGATGTCATGTTTCTTTTATGCACAATCTTATGCATAAAATGACAAGTGTTTGTGAAATTGATAACCATTGATTAACCTGAAAATGTATAGATATGTTCAAGTGTTTTAGACCCCTTGTGATTATGAATTGATCTCATTATTAGTTTAGGTTAAACTTAGCCCAACTAAGATCAATTCATAGACACTTTGCATTATAGGCCACACCATGGACCATTTAGGTTAATAATGGGCCAAATGAAAGGTGGTATTGGGCCAACAATATATATGTAGACCGTGTAAAAGCCATAAATAATATTTGACCAATTAGGATCTTGATGGATCGAATGAGGTTGGATTGGGCCTAAAAGAATTGAGTTGGGCCAACCATTGTGTATGTGGGTCATGTAAGGTTCCAAGGCAATATTGGGCCAATTATAAAGATCATAATGGGCCTATATAACTCAATTGGGCTTGGCTTAAGTCTATGGGCCAAGTTGCTGATGGAATTGGGCCAAGTATAGTTGGATTGGGCCGAAAGGCTAGTGGGCTGCCAACTTTGGGCAGCGAACCTATTGGGTTCTACGAGTTAGGTTCGGCCCTATGGTAGAAGGGTTCGCTCATGGTGAAGTGTCCAAGGGTTCGGCAACAAGTCAACGAACCATGCAAGGGTTCGGCAGTCCTAAATGGTTCGCCACGATCGCAGAAGGTTTGGTATGATGATGGTTCGTGAGATCATAAGTTCGTCTGCATGCCAGGTTCGTGAGGCTCTCCTCCCCTTCCAAGGGTTCGACTGATGTCCAACGAACCATGTAGGTTCGCTATGGTTCGCCGAGGATGTCATCCTCATGAAGGTTCGGCCAGGAAACCCTAGCAGGTTCGTTTCCCTGTTGTTGTTGCTGAACACCTCCCGAACCTGTCATCTCCATCATCATTCGACTTTCTTTCTTTGATCCAACCATTCTCAGGCCTCTAATCCTCGTAGCCTAACACTCGTAAGTTGTTATTTTGAAGGGGAATGGGCAAGAACTGGCTACATCATAATTTTAGACCAACACACCTAGAAAACCCTATTTACGTGAACATTCAAGCACCAATACCTCGAGATTCTGTGGATAAACCTTCAGATCCTTTGTACTTCTGTGTAGAGGATGTCGAGAGCTACGTGTGGGCGCCAAGAACACCGAAATCCGTTGAGAAATGAAGGAGATACGCGCGTTTGAAGTCGGTTTTCTAGAGAGAGAGAGGGTAGACGGAAATCTTAGAGAGAGAAAGGGTGGTTGGTGAATTTAATGAGAAAATGGCCTTGTTCAAGGCTTTTATAGCCCGTGTGGTATTCGGGTCCGTTTCGGTCGCTCGGTTCGCGTTTCCGGAACGTAACGCGTATTTTACGCGGTTTAAATAAAAGATTTGTTAACCTCAATAAAATGATGAGTTTCAAAATTGTAAAAATATAAAATAATTATTTTAACTATTTTTACTCTTCGTGCGTTAACAGATCGCTAAACACATACAATTACATGTATACCCGCAATCGCGTACGTTTTTCGATCGTATTAATTATTTAAAGTCGTTTAATCATAATTATAAGTTCAACATTCGTATCATTATGGATCGTCACCCATAACTATACTCAGTCTCGCTTACGTATTACGATTCTTGTTGAATTAATTAATTGTCATAATATTCGTCTTAACACTACGCACTAACACTATCCTGTTACACCGAACGCAGTATATATATAGGGCTCACTCTCGCTGCCCACCACTGTTTCGATATATCACGATACTGTTCTTGCCTAGTGAAATCGACTGTAAATAAATAATACATACTTGTCTCTAAATAAATAAGATCCTGTAACACACAAACACATTATGAACACATGAATCACATTGATTGACTGAACATGGACACACACTGTTCTAACACTGTTTACGACTACCATGACTAAATGTACAAATGTTACAGTCTCCCCTAGTTAAGGGAATTTCGTCCCGAAATTAACTAGCTGAAGGTACTATAAAAAGATGAGGGTACTTAAGCTTCTTCTGGTCTTCACGTTCCCTGGTGAACTCAGCACCGCGTTTGCCCTCCCATCGTACCTTTACGATCGGGATACGGCTGCGTTTAAGTTTCTTGACCCCATGATCCATGATTTCAACCGGACGTTATGTTGTTCTGATTCTGAATGTCTTCCAGTGGAATCTGAACATCATGATCCGCCAAGCATTTCTTAAGATTCGATACATGAAAAGTATCGTGAACATTGCTTAGCTCCACTGGAAGTTTGAGTTTGTAGGCTACGGGACCAATCCGTTCCAGGATCTCAAAAGGTCCAATGTACCTTGGTGCAAGTTTCCCTTTCTTCCCGAATCAGACAACGCCTTTCCAGGGAGAAACTTTGAGTAAGACTCGGTCACCGACTTGAAACTAAAGCGGTTTCCGAAGTCGATCAGCATAACTCTTCTGCCGATCTCGTGCGGCCTTAAGCCGTGACTGAATGATTGTGATCTTGTCTGATGTTTCCTGAATGAGTTCTGGTCCTACGACCTGTGAGTCACCAACCTCGGTCCAGCAGACCGGTGATCGGCACTTCCTACCATATAAAGCTTCAAATGGTGCACATTGAATGCTCGTATGGTAGCTGTTGTTGTACGAAAACTCGATAAGTGGAAGATGAGTGTCCCAACTTCCACCGAAGTCAATGACACAAGAACGAAGCATGTCCTCGAGTGTTTGGATAGTCCTTTCGCTTTGACCGTCGGTTTGGGGATGATACGCCGTGCTAAGATTAACACGAGTTCCCAAAGCCTTTTGCAATGATTGCCAAAAGCGAGAAGTGAAGCTACTATCACGATCAGATATGATTGATGTTGGTGTACCATGACGCGCAATGATTTCGTTGATGTACAATGTGGATAACTTCTCCATTTTATAATCCTCTCAGATTGGGAGAAAATGAGCAGATTTGGTGAGTCGATCAACGATCACCCAAATCGAATCGAAACCTCGCGGAGTTCTCGGCAACTTAGTTATGAAATCCATGGAAATTTGTTCCCATTTCCATTGAGGAATTTCAGGTTGCTGCAGAAGTCCCGAAGGCTTTTGATGTTCTGCTTTGACCTTTGAACATGTAAGACATTTTCCCACATACAGTGCTATGTCTTTCTTCATTCCCGGCCACCAGTAAGATGTCCTCAAGTCCTGATACATCTTATCTGCTCCAGGATGAACTGAGTATCGCGACTTATGAGCCTCATCACAAATGAGTGTGCGCAATTCTTCAGACTTTGGAATCCAAATGCGGCCATTGAGATATAACACCCCATCAGCTCGAGGTTCTAGTTTCTTCTCAATGCCGCAGTCCAAGTCTGTCTTGAGTTGATTGTCTGTTACTACTTGTTGTTGTGCGATACGAATCAAGTCTTTCATGTTTGGCTGTGTGTTGATCTCCATGGCTCTGACACGAATTGGTTTGACTGGTTCCTTGCCACTAAGAGCATCCGCCACCACATTGGCTTTACCTGGATGGTAACGAATCTCATAGTCGTAATCAGTTAGAAGCTAAACCCAACGTCGTTGTCTCATGTTGAGTTCCTTCTGATTGAGAATGTGTTGCAGGCTCTTGTGGTCTGTATAGATGACACATTTAGTACCATAAAGGTAGTGTCTCCAAATCTTCAATGCAAAGACCACAGCCCCTAACTCAAGATCATGAGTAGTGTAATTTTTCTCGTGGACCTTGAGCTGTCTTGAAGCATATGCAATGACATTGTCCCGTTGCATAAGTACACAACCAAGACCAAGGTTTGAAGCATCACAGTAGACAATGAAATCGTCACTACCTTCAGGAAGGCTAAGGATAGGGGAATTGCATAACTTCTGTTTAAGAAGTTGAAATGCATCTTCTTGTTTCTGTCCCCATATAAAGGCTTGACTTTTCTGAGTCAGTGTGGTAAGTGGCAAAGCAATCTTAGAGAAATTTGCAATGAATCTCCTGTAATAGCCCGCCAGACCCAGAAACGAACGAATCTCTGTTGGAGTAGATGGAGTAGTCCAGTTCTTAATCGCCTCAATCTTTGCTGGATCTACATGTATTCCGTCCCTGTTTATGACATGTCCTAAGAAGTGAACCTCCTTTAGCCAAAATTCACACTTGGAGAATTTAGCATAAAGTCGTTCCTCTCTTAGTAGTTCTAAGACTTTCTTCAAATGATCCTCGTGCTCTTGTTCTATCTTTGAATAGATCAGTATATCGTCAGTGAAAACAATAACAAATTGATCCAAGTATGGCCTGCAGACTCGGTTCATCAAGTCCATGAACACTGCGGGTGCATTGGTCAGCCCACATGGCATAACCACAAACTCATAGTGTCCATATCGAGTCCTAAATGCAGTCTTTGGTATATCCTCATCATTTACTCTAAATTGATGATACCCGGATCGTAAGTCAATCTTAGACAAGCAGGTTGCTCCCTGTAATTGATCAAACAGATCATCGATCCTAGGCAGAGGATATCTGTTCTTGACTGTCAACTTGTTTAATTCACGATAATCGATGCACATACGAAATGAACCGTCTTTCTTCTTGACAAAGAGAACCGGAGCTCCCCATGGAGAGAAACTCGGTCTTATGAATCCCTTATCTAGAAGTTCTTGAAGTTGACTAGACAGTTCCTGCATCTCAGACGGTGCTAATCGATATGGTGACTTCGCCACTGGGTTTGCTCCAGGGACGAGATCGATTCTAAATTCCACTTGCCGGACTGGTGATAGTCCAGGCAAGTCTTCTGGAAATACATCCGAATAATCTCTGATGACTGGGACGTCTCTAACTGCTTTCTTATCAGGTTTCTTTTCTACCACATGAGCTAGGAATGCAAAGTATTTCTTCCTCAAATACTTCCTAGCCTTGATGCAGGATACAATCTTCAATCCGCGGCAGGGTTTCTCGCCATAGATTCTCATCGTTCCGCTGGACGGTAAAGGAATTCGAATAAGTTTCTCCGAACATACAATTTCGGCATTGTTTTTGGATAACCAATCCATTCCTATCACCACTTCGAAACTTCCGAGTGTCATATGAATAAGATCGATGAGGAAAAGATGGTCGTTTAATCTTAACTCACAACCATAAATTATAGAATCTACAAGTATGGTGTTACCATCAGCTACTTCTACGGTATAGGGATCAGTAAGTATCATTGGTTCTATGTTAAGCAAAGAAGCAGTATGGGCAGAGATAAAGCTTTTATCAGCACCAGTATCAAATATGATAGAAACGTAATGATCATTAAGGAGAAATGTACCCGTGACAACTGCTGGGTCCTCGCGTGCTTCGGCAGCTTTGATAACAAAGGCACGAGCAGTAGCAGTAGGGTTGTTGAGTTTTGGACACTGATTACTGAAGTGTCCTTCTGCCCCACAGTTATAACAGGCCCTTCCACCTGTAGTATTAGTAGTGGTAGCAGTTGTAGCAGTAGCAAGATGAGCAGATCGACAAGTAGCTGCTAAGTGTCCCATTCGCCCACACTTAAGACACTTTTTGCATGGAGTGGCGGGTAGATGATGATATTGGCATTTGGTGCACAGTGGGAATGGGCCAGTATAGGGCTTTCTGGAATTAGCAGGTTGTCGCATAGCAGTAATAGGTGTAGCATGAGTGGGTGCAGCTGCAGTCAACGCCGCAAAGTTCTTGATCGTCTTTGGCTTCTTCTTTTTGTGATGGTGCTGTACAGGCTTCTTGCCTTCTTCAATCTGTGCTCTCTTGAATCCCTTTCGGGTGAGCACACCAGATTTAACATACTCCTCGGTAAGAGTAGCACCCAGTTGAATTGCTGCTTCCAGAGTAGTCGGGTTATTCCCCATAACAGTTCCTCTAACAACCAGAGGTAAACCTTCAATATATTTCTCTATCATGCGGGATAGAGGAGTAACCAAGTGTGGTACCAGAATGCACAACTCCTGGAAACGAGTTGTATACTTGGCGTTTTCACCACTGTGTTGCACCAGATTCCACATCTCCACCTCCAATTTCTTCAGCTCGTGTCATGGACAAAACTTTTCCACAAGCAGATTCTTGAAACCGTCCCACAGTAAGGCTAATGCGACTTCGCGTCCTCTGGTGTTCTTCTCAGAATTCCACCAGGTGAGTGCGCCTTTGTGAAAAGCGCTTGAGGCCATCTTGACCTTTAGATTTTCAGGACATCCAGTGAAGTCAAGAATATCCTCGATGCTCTCTAACCACTGTAGTAGACCAGTAGCTCTTTCGGTACCAGCGTACTTAGGAGGCTTAGCATCATTGAACTGCTTGAAAGTGAAGTTAGCAGTTCCAGTAGTTGTAGCATTTGAGTTATGTGCTGAATCACTAGTACTTCCCCGAAGATTTTGGGTAATATCAGTGACCATGCCCGGAATGACATCTCTCATGTGTATAGCGATGGCTCGGGCAATCTTGTTGATCTCATCGTCGTTGCCACTTGTCGAACCCCCTCCGTTAGGATCACGTCGGGGAGGCATTCTAGGAATAGAAGCCACAAGTGGGTCAGTAATGAGAAAAGATACAATTGAATTTTGCATGATAAAATTAGTAATATATCCATACTACTAGTATTATCATTCAATTGTAATATGAGCATGTACACGTATAAGCGATCAGCTTATTAGCATACTTCTCATGTGAATGTGTATGATGTTCCATGATCTCACTCCACCAAACCTACACACTGACACTTTCCCGATATACCAAAGATAGCTTATATATAGGGCATACGAAAGGGTCAAGCAAACTGCCAGCCCAGACGCCATCCCACCACCGCTTCGATATACCACGATCATGTCCTTGCTAGCGTTTGGCAACATGTTTTGTACTGATTTCCAAGTGTGTTCCATTGATTAAGAATCCCATGATCTTTGATCAATTTGAACTATGATAGAATCCATGATTGAACTATGATTATGTTATGCGTGCACCTACTAACAGTTGTTAACATGTAGAACTAAGTCATATGAGTGCTCTACATTGTTATTGTTAAACTATGTTAGTAAGTACTAATGATGTAATCACTTAAGAATTTCACTTAAGGTTTACATTGAAAGAATGTCCACCACTTGATTGATTTACCATAATGTTTGGTTCATCCAAGTTTGAATTGCACTATGATTTGATTCACCAATGATTGTATCTCCAATGTTTGACTAATGTTCAATGTTCCCAGTTGCTCCCGAATCCTCACTCCAAATACGAACGCCGGATTCCCCCTAACATACTAAAATAAGCTTATATATAGGGTAAGCTCTCACCGACCCACCACTTACCTCAACATGTCAGCGTAAATCCGTCGTTTATATTTGGGGCTAAGATTCCAACTGTTGATTGATTATGATTGTTTCTTGATTGCTTCTTGTACTACGGATATGATTATGACTGTGTAAACCACGGTTCTTAATTTACTTGAAATTAAAACCTTAGGTTTCTGTATATGTGTCCTAGGTTGATTCAACCTAGGTTCTCAATACTTACAGTATTGAGTATAATGATCTCCTGTGAGAACTTCAACTAAAGAATACTGCTACACAGATTCAAAGTTATAAAGTTCCTATGATAATGAACACCTGATAATGATAACATGACAAGGATTTCT
The DNA here is from genome assembly GCA_009363875.1 of Mikania micrantha. Lineage (NCBI taxonomy): Eukaryota > Viridiplantae > Streptophyta > Magnoliopsida > Asterales > Asteraceae > Mikania > Mikania micrantha. The sequence continues at coordinate 95,744,891 of CM018693.1, forward strand.
ATTCAAGATTCTAAATTAATAGATCTTGACCTTTGAATTCCTATGATAAACATGACAAGGATTCCAAATCAAGATTCTAAATTAATAGATCTTGACCTTTGAATTCCTATGATATGACAAGGATTTCAAATCAAGATTCTAAATTAATAGATCTTGACCTTTGAATTCCTACAATGAACATGATAAGGTTTTTGATCAAAGATACAGATCGTTGCCTCTAAATCCTATGATGAACTCTGATGGAGAATTCCAGATCAAGGATACTAAGAATACAGATCCATGCCCCTGGAATTCTTTAATGATCTCTGTGTTAGAATTTCAGATCAAGGATACTAAGAATACAGATCCATGCCTCTGAAATCCTTAAATGCATATGTGTGAGAATTTAATTCGGTTTCTAAAATTATAGAATTCCGATTCAAATTCCTTGACTCGATGTCTAATCTTAGAAAAATGTCCCCATGATCTTTCAAGCTTAATGTAGACTTAATGCTCAATTAAGTTACTTAGATCCTAAGTATCCTCAAGCCTATAGCACTTAGTCCTATTGGGTAGCTTAGGTTATAGTCTAGGTCATTAAACATTGGGTTTTTCCTAGTTCTCTACAACCTTGGCTCTGATACCAACCTGTCACACCCCTGCGCCGCGTGCGGAATCCACGGCGCGGTGACGTATGAACAGTTGAATCATGCACAAGTGTTGAATAAGAACAACCACAATGGATTACTATGTTTCAAAATGTTTAGACAGTTGTTTAGTTACAGACAATCTATCTACCAAAAGAAAGACAACTACAGACCCAAAATATAGATACAAAATAAGACTTCAAACAAGACAATTAAACAATTAGGATTTAGTGTGTTTTTAACCCATCCTAGCATGTTTCTTCATCTTGTTCTATCTTAGAATGGTCTCCTTAGTTGTCCCTGAGAATGTCTTAAACCTGATTACCTGAAACACGTGAAAAGTAACTGTCAACTACAGAAGTAGTTGGTGAGAACAATAGGTTTAATCATTTATAAACATGAATCTGTGACATAAGGCATAGGTATGTTAAAGCAATAAATGATTCACATGGATGAGCTGCAACCCAAACTAACATCAAGTAAGAAAATGAGTGTAAACAGTCCAATCACTGTTTGCACAAAAGCCAACATATAATATCAAGTCCCAAACCACGTTTGGAGTTAGATAATGCATCAGCAATTTTGAAAACCATAATGACACCAGACCTGCAGTTAGCTTTTAAAACAAATTTAAAAGCTAACTCCATCCTGGATAAGAACCAATGTGTCCGCTTTCCCTTGTTGTGATCACCCAGTACTAACGCTAATGAATATGATACTTGATGCGTTTACAAGTTTGTTTACAACAATAGACACCATATTTATGAACCTTACTTTAAACTAGCGTGTTAATGCCTTATTTGATAACATGAAGTGAAAACCTTGATTTAATCCCATGAATTAAATCCTTTGTTTTGAATACCATGAAATGAATCTCTTGATTTGAATACCATGAAATGAATCTCTTGATTTGAATACCATGAAATGAATCTCTTGATTTGAATACCATGAAATGAATCTCTTGATTTGAATACTATGAATTGGTGACCTTGTATAATAACAAGATTTATAACAAATGAGTTATAAAATCCATTATTTAAAAGTGTTTATCATTTGTAAAAACATTTGAGTAAATCTGTTATAAAACAGTTCAAAGAACCTTTATAAAACCTTTTTAATAAAAAGAGTTTAATAGTTGATAAAATCCTTTAAAACGGTTGATGAATTCCTTGAAACAGTTGATGAATCCCTTGGATTTGTAAAATGAACCTGAAATGTTTATAAGAATACACACATATTGTATAATGAATACAATTGTAAAGAGAGAGTTTGATCACGTGTTCCACCCCAAAACAGTTATAAAACAGTAAAAGAGGGGCTAATGTTCTCACCTGTCTGCAGTAGACTCTGAACTATAACAATTAGCAAGTAGCAAACAGGACTTCTAACTGGTTCCTATATCATTGTAATCATACATAAGATATATGATTTATAGTTGTATAGACTTTGATTCATTGATTGACTTGTGTTAACTTGAGCATGATCTCATGATTATGATTGTTGTGTAAACTTGAAAGTCATGGTTATGATACTTGATCGGCCAATGATTCACGAAAAGAGATGTCATGTTTCTTTTATGCACAATCTTATGCATAAAATGACAAGTGTTTGTGAAATTGATAACCATTGATTAACCTGAAAATGTATAGATATGTTCAAGTGTTTTAGACCCCTTGTGATTATGAATTGATCTCATTATTAGTTTAGGTTAAACTTAGCCCAACTAAGATCAATTCATAGACACTTTGCATTATAGGCCGCACCATGGACCATTTAGGTTAATAATGGGCCAAATGAAAGGTGGTATTGGGCCAACAATATATATGTAGACCGTGTAAAAGCCATAAATAATATTTGACCAATTAGGATCTTGATGGATCGAATGAGATTGGTTTGGGCCTAAAAGAATTGAGTTGGGCCAACCATTGTGTATGTCGGTCATGTAAGGTTCCAAGGCAATATTGGGCCAATTGAAGATCATAATGGGCCTATATAACTCAATTGGGCTTGGCTTAAGTCTATGGACCAAGTTGCTGATGGAATTGGGCCAAGTATAGTTGGATTGGGCCGAAAGACTAGTGGGCTGCCAACTTTGGGCAGCGAACCTATTGGGTTCTACGAGTTAGGTTCGGCCCTATGGTAGAAGGGTTCGCTCATGGTGAAGTGTCCAAGGGTTCGGCAACAAGTCAACGAACCATGCAAGGGTTCGGCAGTCCTAAATGGTTCGCCACGATCGCAGAAGGTTTGGTATGATGATGGTTCGTGAGATCATAAGTTCGTCTGCATGCCAGGTTCACGAGGCTCTCCTCCCCTTCCAAGGGTTCGACTGATGTCCAACGAACCATGTAGGTTCGCTATGGTTCGCCGAGGATGTCATCCTCATGAAGGTTCGGCCAGGAAACCCTAGCAGGTTCGTTTCCCTGTTGTTGTTGCTGAACACCTCCAGAACCTGTCATCTCCATCATCATTCGACTTTCTTTCTTTGATCCAACCATTCTCAGGCCTCTAATCCTCATAGCCTAACACTCATAAGTTGTTATTTCGAAGGGGAATGGGCAAGAACCGGCTACAACATAATTTTAGACCAACACACCTAGAAAACCCTATTTACGTGAACATTCAAGCACCAATACCTCGAGATTCTGTGGATAAACCTTCAGATCCTTTGTACTTCTGTGTAGAGGATGTCGAGAGCTACGCGTGGGCGCCAAGAACACCGAAATCCGTTGAGAAATGAAAGAGATACGCGCGTTTGAAGTCGGTTTTCTAGAGAGAGAGAGGGTAGACGGAAATCTTAGAGAGAGAAAGGGTTGTTGGTGAATTTAATGAGAAAATGGCCTTGTTCAAGGCTTTTATAGCTCGTGTGGTATTCGGGTCCGTTTCGGTCGCTCGGTTCGCGTTTCCGGAACGTAACGCGTATTTTACGCGGTTTAAATAAAAGATTTGTTAACCTCCATAAAATGATGAGTTTCAAAATTGTAAAAATATAAAATAATTATTTTAACTATTTTTACTCTTCGTGCGTTAACAGATCGTTAAACACATACAATTACGTGTATACCCGCAATCGCGTACGTTTTTCGATCGTATTAATTATTTAAAGTCGTTTAATCATAATTATAAGTTCAACATTCGTATCATTATGGATCGTCACCCATAACTATACTCAGTCTCGCTTACGTATTACGATTCTTGTTGAATTAATTAATTGTCATAATATTCGTCTTAACACTACGCACTAACACTTTCCTGTTACACCGAACGCAGTATATATATAGGGCTCACTCTCGCTGCCCACCACTGTTTCGATATATCACGATACTGTTCTTGCCTAGTGAAATCGACTTTAAATAAATAATACATACTTGTCTCTAAATAAATAAGATCCTGTAACACACAAACACATTATGAACACATGAATCACATTGATTGACTGAACATGGACACACACTGTTCTAACACTGTTTACGACTAGCATGACTAAATGTACAAATGTTACATTACTGCCCAACAAGGTCATGTAGATGCGTATGAGGTTCGAACCTGGATTAGGGTTTTCAGTCGACAAATGCGTTTAGAAACCCTATTATTTCGAATGTTCTAGGCCGATTACCTCTGAAATGGCTGGTTGTTTCGCCAGATCTACTGTACTTCCTGATAGTAGGGATCAAGATCTTCGTTTAGGCTCCATAAACACATGATTTGGTCAAGTATTCATCAAAAAAATGGAGGTTTTTAGTGAAGAAATTTTAGAGAGAGAAAGGATGAACGGTTTTGGTAGTTCTAGAGAGAGAGAGAAACATGGAAATGAATTAAATGCCCACTCTTATGGTTTATATATCCCGTGGGTATTCGGGTTCGTTTCGGTTGCTCGGTTCGTAGTTTCATCGCGTATCCGGTCTGTTACGCGTATTTTTGTAAATCAATTAAAAAGGGTTCCTTTTAACAAGTTAAAGGTTATTTATTTTATGATGAGTTTCAAAATTGTAAAATAGGAAATATTATATTTCCTTAAATTTATGATCCTTCGTATCGTTATTCGTTTTCGTTTTCGTTTCGTCAGATCGCGCCGCCATCGCGCGTATTCGTTCGAATCGTCATTCGAACGAACACGTCGATGGTTTGGCTTTCTGATTCTTGTTTTCTACTGTTAAGTCATTATTTCAGAACGTTAAACTATCAGAATCATTCGTACAGATCGTCACCTATACGAATAACATGTCGGTTTAGCATTCTGAAACGACAACCGTTAAGATTTTGTTTTGTTTAACCTCACATACGTTTACACCAATTAATATCACATCAAGTATTTATGTTTCAAAACTGTGTTGTCTGACATGTTTTCTGACTGTTAAATCCCAAGATTTCAGTCAGATTCAGACAATCGTTTAATAGTTTCATGTTAATCCAAATGCATCAATAGTATAAACATAGCTTCACGTAATGTGTACCTGAGTTACTGTACGTTTTACTGTTGCGATCACTGTTCCGGCACGCGTCCGGCGCTGGTGTTACAGTCTCCCCTTGTTAGAGAAATTTCGTACCGAAATTTAAGACTCGTTATTCGGTACGACTTCCTCGACAAAGAGTTGGGGATACTTGTTCTTCATGTGATCTTCACGTTCCCAAGTAAACTCGGGTCCGCGCCTTGAGTTCCAATGAACTTTAACGATAGGGATACGGCTTCGCCTCAGTTTCTTAACTTTGCGATCCATAATCTTCAATGGTTCTTCAACAAAACGTAAGTGTTCATCCAATTGAATTTCTTCAGTTGGTATGATAAGAGTTTCATCGGCAAGGCATTTCTTCAAGTTTGAGACGTGAAACACATCATGTACACCGCTAAGTTCATCCGGTAAGCTCAATCTGTATGCTACAGGACCAATACGTTCGATGATCTAGAACGGTCCCACGTATCGTGGTGTCAGTTTGCCTTTCTTCGCAAAACGGACTACGCCTTTCCAAGGGGAAACCTTTAGCATAACACGAACTCCCACTTGAAATTCCAACGGCTTGCGCCGTTTATCAGTATAGCTCTTTTGTCTGCTTCGTGTTGCTTGTAGCCTTTGTTGTATCTGAGCAATCTTGTCTGTAGTTTATTGAATAAGTTCTGGCCCTGTGATACGATTGTCTCACACTTCTGACCAACAGATCGGTGACCGACATTTTCGACCATAAAGGGCCTCGAATGGGGCACAACCAATGCTGCTGTGGTAACTGTTGTTGTAGGAGAACTCGATTAGTGGCAAATGAGAGTCCCAATTACCACCGAAGTCTAGAACACAAGTCCTTAACATGTCCTCCAGGGTCTGAATAGTACGTTCGCTTTGACCATCCGTTTGTGGATGATAAGCTGTACTCAAGTATAGTTGCGTCCCCAGAGATTTCTGCAATGATTGCCAGAACCTTGATGTAAATCTGCTATCACGATCTGAGATGATAGACAATGGCACACCATGACGTACCACTATCTCATTGATGTAAAGCTTCGCTAGTTTATCCATCGTGTAAGTTTCTCGCATCGGCAAGAAGTAAGCAGCCTTGGTTAATCGATCAACGATAACCCAAATGGTATCATGTCCACTGGAAGTGCGGGGTAGCTTGGTAACAAAGTCCATAGCTATTTGTTCCCACTTCTAAAGTGGAATTTCAGGATGTTCCAGTAAACCTGACGGTTTCTGGTGTTCTGCCTTTACTTTAGCATACGTAAGGCATCTACAAACATACTCAGCTATGTCTTTCTTCATACCCGGCCACCAATAAAATGCACGTAAGTCTTGGTACATTTTATCAGCACCGAGATGCACAGAGTACCTGGTCTTGTGTGCTTCATCAAAAATAAGTTTTCTCAACTCATCTACTGCAGGAATCCAAATACCATCCTTGAAGTAAACAAGTCCATCAGATTTTGTTTCCAAATGTTTCTCCACTCCACAATCCAGTTCTTTCTTCAAGTTTTCTCGTTCAATAACCTCTTGTTGTGCCTGCATGATGTTATCGTGTAAGCTTGTCTGCACAGTCATTCCCATTGCTCTGACGCGCAAGGGTTTGACCCGTTCCTTTCGGCTCAAGGCATCAGCTACAACGTTTGCCTTGCCCGGATGATACTTGATTACACAGTCGTAATCATTCAGAAGCTCAACCCAACGTCGTTGTCTCATGTTGAGCTCCTTCTGATCGAATATGTGTTGCAAACTTTTATGATCAGTGAATATGGTACACTTGGTGCCATACAAGTAATGCCTCCAGATCTTCAGTGCAAATATCACAGCTCCTAGTTCCAGATCATGAGTAGTGTAGTTCCTCTCATGAATCTTGAGTTGTCTCGAGGCATACGCAATAACTTTGTCTCGCTGCATACGTACACAGCCAAGTCCCTGATGGGATGCATCACAATACACAACAAAGTCATCACAACCATCTGGGAGGGATAAGATCGGAGCATCACATAGCTTTTGCTTCAAAGTCTGAAAGGCTTCTTCTTGCTTCTGTTCCCAAACAAACGGCTCGCTTTTCTGTGTTAGCTTCGTGAGTGGCAGAGCTATTTTAGAAAAGTTCGAGATGAATCTCCTGTAACAGCCTGCTAAGCCTAGAAAAGAACGTATCTCTGTCGGTGTCTTCGGAGTGTCCCAATCTTTTATTGCTTCGATCTTGGCAGGATCAACGTGTATTCCTTCACTGTTAAAAACATGGCCTAGGAATTGAACCTCTTTTAACCAAAACTCACACTTAGAGAATTTGGCATAGAGTTTCTCTTCCTTTAACAGTTCCAAGATCGTTCTAAGATGTTGCTCGTGTTCTGCTTTGCTTTTAGAATAGATCAATATGTCATCAATGAAAACAATAACAAATTGATCCAAATACGGCTTACACACACGGTTCATGAGATCCATGAAAACCGCAGGTGCATTCGTCAAACCAAAAGGCATCACCATGAACTCGTAATGCCCGTATCTGGTACGAAACGCCGTCTTGGGTAAGTCTTCGTCTTGCACTCTGAGCTGGTGGTATCCAAAACGTAGATCGATCTTTGAAAAGTATTGAGCTCCTTGCAGCTGATCAAACAAATCATCAATCCTCGGTAATGGATACCGATTCTTGATGGTTAGTTTGTTTAACTCCCTGTAGTCTATGCACATACGAAAAGATCCATCCTTCTTTTTCATGAATAGAACCGGAGCTCCCCAAGGTGAGTAGCTCGGTCGGATGAAACCTTTATCAAGTAGCTCCTGTAGTTGGTTGGATAGTTCCTGCATCTCCGAAGGTGCTAACCTATAAGGAGATTTAGCAACAGGTGTTGCTCCCGGAATCAGATCAATACGAAACTCTACCGGTCGCACAGGAGGCAAACCAGGTAGATCTTCAGGAAACACTTCAGGGTATTCCTTCACTATCGGTACGTCTTGTATCGTTTTCTTGTCTTTCTCTTTCTCCACCACGTGAGCCAAGAAAGCTATGCACTTATTTTGTAGACACTTACGCGCTTTTATGCATGATATGATCTTTACTTTTCGTTTTGCTTGATCCCCACGAACTTCCAATACACGATCATTCGATACTGGAATCCGAAGTAGCTTTTCTGAACAGATGACTTCAACTCGATTGAGTGAGAGCCAATCCATCCCCACGATGATATCAAAACTGCCCAACTCCATCGGCAACAAGTCTATGGTAAATGTGTGATCTACGAGTGTAAGTGGGCGGTTCCTAAGTATAGTGCTAACTGTAACTTGTTTCCTATTCGCTACCTCGATAATGTAAGGGGAGTCTAAAGTTTCCTCAGTAAGACTAAGTTGTTGTGCAAAATCAGATGAAATAAAACTCAGGTCTGCACCAGTATCAAATAGTATAGATGCATAAGATTCATGTAAAAGAAATGTACCAGTGACCACATTAGGGTCTTGGCGTGCAGCATTGGCTCCAATGACAAAAGCTCATCCTCGAGGTGCTTGTGCTCCTGGTTGCACTCTCTTAGGATAGTTGCGGGAGAAATGACACGTTTCCCCGCAGGTGTAGCATCCTCTGTTGTTGACTAGATTCTGTGGTGGAGGTGGAGGTAGTGCTCTTGCTGCAGTGTTAGTAGCCTGGTTTACAGCAACTCGGCACTTGGTAACCCAGTGTCCAAACTGACCACAGTTTGTGCACTTCCTACATTGAGTAGCAGGAGGATGATGATACTTACAGTGAGTGCACTGGGGATGTTCTCTCCCATAACCCCTAGTAGCAGGATTGACAGGTGCTGCAGGTGCCTGTCTCTAAGGGGTAACGACGGCATAGTTCTTGACAACCTTTTGTTTCTTCTTCTGGTGGTACTCGGGTTTCTTTGATGTTGTTTCCTTGGCTTTTCCAGCCTCATCTTTTAAGACTCCAGACTTTACCATTACCTTGGTAAGCTTAGCAGAGAGGGAAATGGCTGACTCCAAAGTAGCAGGATATGAAGCCAATACAACGCTTTGTATACATGAAGGTAATCCTGCCACATAGCGATCAATTAGTTTCTCCAAGGTTGGCACCATCTCGGGCACCAGGGCTACCAGTTCGTGATAGCGGTTGGTAAAAGTCATATGATCGGCTCCCTTCATCTCATGATTCGAGAGCTCCATCTCCAGTTGTTGCAGTTCATGTTTCGGGCAAAACTCATTCCTTAGAAGAAGCTTAAATTTTGCCCAGGGCATCACCATTGCCTCATCTCTTCCCTTTGCTCGGATCTGAGCATTCCACCATGTCAGTGCTCGCTTACTAAATGAACCAGCTGCATAGCAAACTTTATGGTGTTCTGGACAACTACTTATGTCCAGAGTGTTCTCCATTTTCTCGAGCCATTGGATCAGCCCAACAGCTCCTTCAACTCCAGTAAAACTTGGAGGTTTGCATCCTACAAAGGATTTGTAGGAACAGTCAGAAGTATGACCAGTGTTTCCACTAGCCTCTCCAGTGGTATGGGCAGAGGTGTTGCCATGGCCTTGAATCCTGTTTATCATCTCTGGGATGACATCTTTCAGCTGGCTGGTCAGTTGAGTACTTATTAGTGTCGCCAAGGAGATGGTAGCAGGATCTAATGTCTGAGCAGTGCTTGAACCTGGTGGTGGAGAGTGTGGAGTAGGCGGAGGAGGTGGAGGTGGCGGTGGTGAATCAGGTGGTGTAGGAGTCGAAGAGTGAGGTGCAGAGACTTGTGGAGTAGGTTGTTTTCTCGGCGGCATTCTGATCATAACCAAAAGAATTTGGTTAGTGCAATGATCGAATGCAGAAACACATAATGCAAACTTAAGTCTTAAGTTCTCTACATGAGGGTCCCTAAGTTATAGTCTAGGCCAAACCGTTTATGCAATGACCTATTATTCTCTATAACCTTGAGCTCTGATACCAATCTGTCACACCCCGAGCCGGCGGGGTTGGATCGGAGTCCCCGTCGGGCGGAAGGTTCCCGGGGCGTGATATCGTGGATGATAGTCAAGATGATCAGATTGTTTACATAGCATCAATGTTTAAGAATAACTAAAGCACAATCAAATGATAACTAGGATTACAAAGTTAAATTACATTATCAATGTTCTGCAATTTAACTAAGTAAACCTTTCAAAAGAATAACATGTTTATATCTTGTATATGTACAAGATATCAAAAGTAATATGTATCATCAACAAAAGATGTGCTTCCCAAAAGTCTACTAGGTCCTCTATCTGGGCCGCCTAGTATGCAAATCAAAAAGCCTTAGCTTAAACCTGTTCATCACCTGAGAATGCATGTAAGAAAACAAGGTCAACACAATGGTTGGTGAGTTCATTTGTCCCTTTTCAAACTTATTTGTTTTACTTCGGGACTGAGAAGCATGTTAAACATTTTCATATAATTATTGAAAGATTGTTTAATGCTTTAAACTTAAACATGATACTTATGTTGAAACTTATGATTGAAACTTAGTATTCTTAGAAAAACAGTAGACTTGAAACGTGCACATTAAACTAGCAGCTTGAAACCATATGTTTGATGCTTATGAGACTTGATGCTTATACTTGTGAAACTTTATACTTTAGACATGAGACTTGAGACTTATACTTGTGAAACTTTATACTTTAGACATGAGACTTGAGACTTATACTTGTGAAACTTTATACTTTAAACATGAGGCATGAGACTTATACTTGTGAGACTTTATACTTTAAACATGAGACTTGATGCTTATACTTGTGAATCTTTATACTATAAATGTGAGATTTGATACAAACTTACGAGATTCATGATGAAACATTGTGTGAACACTTGAAACTTTATGCTTGGAACTACTACTTGCGTATGAAACATGGTACATATATCTAATCATAGGCTACGTAATGGCTAAACTACTGGTAATCCAGAGCTTGTACCTATGTAACGAGACTAAGCTATTACCTATATAAGAGACATGTAATTGCTAAACTACTGGTAGTCCAGAGCTTTTGGTCTGCTTATATGAGGTATGTAATTGCTAAACATAAACATTACGATGCTAAGCTATTATCTATATAAGAGACATGTAATGGCTAAACTACTGGTAATCCAGGGCTTTTGTCTGCTTATATGAGATATGTAATTGCTGGAATTACTTGTGTATGCATGGCTTGTGTCTATGTATGAGATATGTAATTGCTAAACTACTGGTAAACCAGAGCTTTTATCTTGTATATGAGACACGTAATTGCTAGACTAAGCTTAACTAATCTGTGAGCTACGTAATTGCTAAACTACTGCTAGTGCCGAGCGTGTACTCACGTATGGGATTTGGGACAGCTAAACTATTTGCGTGTGAAACTTGATGCTTGATAAACATACATTGAAACTAACACTTGTAAACAATATAGACTTGTAAACTTTGAAACAGACAACAAAAGCTTTGATGAGGAATGGGTTGATTGGTAGGTAAAATGCTTAATTATTATTAACAACAGTGTCATATCTGGATTAGTATGTGGTGGGATGTTGGCTAGGGCTTGTCCCTTACATATGCCCTATATATAAGCATACCGATGTGGATATTACATGTGGAGTTAATGAGGTTATGGTTTTACCGAAGGAGGATTGTTAAAACTATTTTAAACTTATAAACTTTATGAACTCACAAACCATTGTGTTGACCTTGTTTTCTTACATGCATTCTCAGGTGATGAACAGGTTTAAGCTAAGGCTTTTGGATTTGCATACTAGGCGGCCCAGATAGAGGACCTAGTAGACTTTTGGAAGCACATCTTTTGTTGATGATACATATTACTTTTGATATCTTGTACATATACAAGATATAAACATGTTATTCTTTTGAAAGGTTTACTTAGTTAAATTGCAGAACATTGATAATGTAATTTAACTTTGTAATCCTAGTTGTCATTTGATTGTGCTTTAGTTATTCTTAAACATTGATGCTAGGTAAACAATCTGATCATCTTGATTATCATCCACGATATCACGCCCCGGGAACCTTCCGCCCGACGGGGACTCCGATCCAACCCGCCGGCTCGGGGTGTGATAACAAGACTGATTCCAAATCACCTACTGGAGATGCACAATTTCTGGGGGAGAGATTAGTCTTTTGGCAGTGCAAGAAGCAAACATCTGTTGCTACTTCTACATGTGAAGCTGAATATGTGGCTGCTGCCAGTTGTTGTTCCCAAGTCTTGTGGAAACAACAACAGATGAGAGACTATGGACTGAATTTTCTATCTACCCAGATTCATGTAGACAATGAGGCTGCCATTGCAATTACCAAGAATCCAGTGTATCATTCACGTTCCAAGCACATTGATATTTGGTTTCATTTCATACGTGACTGTTATGAAAAGAAATTGATTGATGTGGTGAAGATACACACAAACGACCAAAGGGCAGACCTTCTCACCAAGGCCTTTCACAAACAACGTTTTGAGTATTTACTCAAATTAAATGGGATCAGGGTCATGGGTGAGGTAATAAACAATCAATTTCCTTCGTAATCATTTTTTTTAATTAACATCAGATTTTTTTTCTTTTGTGTTTTTGTTTTTAGAGGGAGAAAATTTTGAAAAATACAAAAACATTTGAAAAACCAAAAATACAAAAACATAAAAAAATTCAAAATTTGAGAAATTGATTTGACTTAATGAGAAATGATAGCACATTATTTGTATTTGGAAACATATCTGTATGTGTTATGAAAAATATAAAAGTAATTATAAGTACTAAGAATGATGTGTTAGTAGGTTTATAACTTAGTTAAGATAAGTTTAAACAAAGTTTTGATTATACTTTATAAGAAACGAATGCTTAGAATACAATACTTAGTTTTGTCCTAAAAGAGTGGTAATTTTTCTGACAAAATGGTCTTGAACAAAAAGTCAAAGTACTAGTTTGATCAAGTGTTTAATTTTTAAAAGATATTCTGATTTTGTTTTTCTTTTATTTTAGTTTAAAACTGGAACATTCTTTGAGTATACTTACGTATCGACCTGATTGTTATAGCTTTAAACGATTCAAATTTGTTTTCTTGGTTCTGGTTAAGATTTGGACAATCTATGCATATATGAAAATATTGAACTGATTGTTAAAAACTTAATCTTAAATTATTGTTTAGTTCATTTTCTGGATCATTTGAGCATACGTAAGTATCAACCTTGTTTCCAAGATTTTGAACAATTTCAAATTGTTTTCTATTTTGTTATTTTCAAAAAGAAATTCTGCTTTATTTTTGCATGATCAGAGTGGTTAAAATTGAAATAATAAGTTTTAAGAACATTTATTTTTGATTAATTATTCACAAATCGGGGATGTGTTCAAGTAAATGGATTATTATAAAGTGTTTTGATAATCTTGTTTAAACTGATTTCTTGACAAAGTAATTAAACTTAAAAGGATAAGTATACTGACAATCATCTTGTACTTCTGATTTGCATTTAAATCTTGTAATTAATACAAACAGATGTGTTGAAAAATTGTAAAATAATATGATCTCATGTCTGTATCTTTCTCAAACAAAAAGATTTGATTTTTATAGTTAGATTTGTTAAATTTGTAGTTTAATTGTTCTAAAATTTGAAAAATTACAAAAAGATTTTATTTTTCATCTGATGTTAAATCAATAATTTTTGATTATTTGTTTGACTTTGGAATAATTAAACATGAATTTGTTTTGAAATTTAAAGAAAAATGCAAAATTTTTCAAAAGGTTCGTCTGATGTTTGAGAAGGTTCGTTGGTAAGGGTTCGTTGGGTAAGGTTCGTTGGTTAGGTTCGCTGGCTAAGTTTGATAGCTAGGTTCGTTGACTAGGTTCGTTTGAGATGGTTCGTTGGTAAGGTTCGTGTGTAAGGGTTCGCAAGAAAGGTTCGTTTGAGACGGTTCACTGAAATGGTTCGTTGCAAAGATTCGCAGAAAACGTTTGTGAAAGGATCGTCTGAAAAGGTTCGTGACATATATATACAGGGTTCGTCAGAATGGTTCGTCACTCTCATCTGATTTCACTTTCGCGAACCTGCAAGATCGTATTTTTGGATTTTCGATTTAGATCCTCTCAGAACTTTTCGCTGATATTTTTAGACTCAGAATCATCTTGTGATCATTTCTAGGTAGAAATTTTTGAATTTGACCGGTTAATTTGAGAGATCTGAGTGTTTTTAGGATTTTTAGTTCGAACTTGTAAATTGGATTAAAACCAGTTAAAATCTAAAAATCTCGACAAACAATCTTTGTTAATGTTGTTCATCGGCATGTTTAGAACCTGGGGATATGATTTTTATCATCAAATTCAAAGTTTTTAAAATCTGATTTGAAAATTGGAAAAGATTCGCTGATGAACTGGTTCATTGAATGAACTAAGGTTCGCCGAACCTTGAGGGTTCGTCTGAATCTGATAGGTTTGTGGCGAACCTATGTATTTCCAAAGGACCGAACCTTTTGGTCAAGGTTCGTTTGATAAAAAAGGTTCATTTGTTTGAAGGTTCGTTCATTCTAAGGTTCGTTCATTCTTAGGTTCGTTCATCAGAAGGTTCGTTCATTAGAAGGTTCGTCCATAATAAGGTTCGTTCATCAAAGGGTTCGTTCAAAAGGTTTGTCTGATTATCAGGTTCGTCTAATTTAGGTTCGCCTAGCATTAGGTTCACCTAGAAGATAGGTTCGCTGGTCTACTTAGAATTTTTTTAAACTTTTTTTAATTTTTGTTAATTTTTGATTAATTTTGTTTCTAATTGTTTTTATTTCTAATTGTAGAAATGGCGAACTTAACATTCGGAGACAAACATAATGTTTGTGCATACCTTGATCCGACTACACGGAATGGCCAAGACTTTCGACCGATGATCGAGTTCCTTCGGAGATCGAGGATCTATTATGCTATTTCCAACTCAGTTCAGATTTACCGATCACATATTCAGAGTTTCTGGGAATCAACACGGGTGATTTCTGTAGATGAGGAATATGTTATAGATGCGAATGTGCTTGGGCAAGCATTTCGTATATCCGAGGCTGATATTAGGAGGGTGTTACAGTTTGGAGGAGAACCAGCTGGAGTGACACTTATTCCAGAGAAGTGTATTAAGGGATGCTTCTTACGCATCAGATACTTCGGTGCCTACAACTCCATATCAGTGAAGAAGGGGAAGCTACCTCTGCAGTATAAGTTCTTGGCACATGTTATTCTTCATTGTCTGAGTATGAGGAAGGGAACGTTTGATGAACTGAGAGATTTTATGAGATCGGCAATGGTTGCACTCATATTGAACAAACCGTTCAATTTTTCCGGGATGATATTCCGATACATGTGTGACAACATCACGAAGGCTAAGGATAGATTTTATATGTATCCTAGGTTCGTGCAAATGTTGATTGATGAAAGGGTGCCGGAAGAGCAGTTACCAAGGGAGGCTGGAGACTTGTTAAAGCTGAAACACATGACTGATTCCAGTTTGGGTCAGGTCAGGGTGTACCAAAGGAGTGGAGATGCTATTTTGGAGAAAGAGCTTATTGGTCATTGTGCCAGGGCAAACTATGTTGCTCCTGATGATGATGCATGGAGACATACAGATTCTGGATCTGATTCAGAGGCTGTTGCAGATGATGATGATCAGGCACCACCTCCACTTCCTCCAAGACAACAAGTTAGGAAAACTACTTGTCAATCCTCAAGGTCTACACCTAAAGCTTCATTATCTCAGGGACAGAGCTCACAGGAGCCAATTGATGTTGATATGTCTGCACATCAGACAGAGGCTACTGTTGTTGATAATGATGGTGAGGAATCTTCTGATACTGAATCAGAATATGAAATGTTTCTAGAAGGGAACCAGATGGTTAGAAGATTATACAAGAAATTTGCTAAACAGGCTGAGGATGCAAGGGATGAAAGAGTTGATCCTAGTTTTGTTCCAGAAGAGTCTGAATCTTCAAAGCCAATGAGAAAGAAAAGAATGGCCAAAGGAGGGCCTTATGAGAAGAAGGCTAAAACTACTAAGACCGTTGGGGCTTCATCTGTTATGCCTACATCAGTTCCTGCTTCTGTTTCTCCTGTTATTACTTCATCTGTTCCAGTGAATACTATTCCTGTGTCTACTTTACAAACTCATGAGTTTGTAAATGTAGCTACTTTTATGTCAGCTTTTACAGATTCTACCACTGTGGCTACATCAGTGGAAGACACTCAATGTCATCAGGATGATATTCCTAAATATGATTTGTTTTCAGGACTAGATGATTTGGGAGATATTAACTTCACAGTTAACTATGATGATACTGATCTCAAGAGAAGATTATCTTTGTTATCAAAGGAGTTTGAATGCTACAAGAAGGAAAAGGAACAGAATGTTGCTGATAAACCATCTTCTTCTTCTACTGAATTAAATGAGTTGAAAACTCAAATGGCTTTGATGATCAAGTGGAGAGAAGAAGAAATTCTTGAAAAGAAAAAGATGAAAGATAAGATTTCTGAAATGGAATTCTTTTTCAAACCTCAGTCAGAAGACATTGTTGAACTTAAGATTGAAAATACTGATTTGAGGTTCAAGATAAAAGCTTTGGAGTCAAAGATATCAAAGACTGAAGTTTCAAGTTCTGAAGTTGAGAAGGTAGTTGTTGATATTGATGAAGAAGAGGATGAGAAGGTGATAGAGGAGGAGAAGTTGGAAGATGAAGAAGAAGAAAAAGTTGATTATGGTGATACTGATATGGATGAACATCCAGATGATCATGATTTTGGAGGTGATGATGGAACTGGTGGTGGTGCTGGTGGAGTTGGTGGTACTTCTGGTTCTTTATATTCTATTTCTGGAGCGATAGTGATATATTCTCCTTCAAAGGTTAATACTGATGCAGTTCCAGTTTCTTCAGTGTCATCTGATAGAGTTAGGGATTGTACTTATGTTGAATTTGAAGATTTAGATAGAATAGAACACCCTGAGACAGTTTTTGATTACTCTTTGCCTACATTTCTGGATTTATTCAAATTACATTCTGACATTGACTTGCAGAGAAAAATTTTTGAGATTCAAGTGGATCAAGAGATAGAAGAAGGAGAGATTGTTGGTGATTATACAGTTCAAGATTATCAAGAATTTTTAGAAAGTGATGATGAGTTGATATTTGATTTTGAAGAACATGAAGATGTTGATTTGTCTGATTATGATAAAGATATCATTGATGAAGAGCTGTTGAATTTAAACATGATGAAGAAAATGTTTGAGGCTGGAAATATGTCCAGAACAACTTTGGATCCAGTTAAAGCGAAGACTAATATGGATTTTTGGAAAGAGATTCAAGAAGAGACAAAAGTACATTATTGATCATTTACATTCATTTAAGATAATGACAGAAGTTTTAGAAGACAAAGATCCAGAAAACCTAACTAAACAATCCAAGAAGTTCAAGATTGGATCTAAATCCAAAATGATTGGAAGGATTATTAGTTATGGTTATTTTCATAACATTTCCGGAAGCTTGATGAATAAAGGATGTTATATTGTGAAACGAATAGATGGATGTCAATATTTTGGCAAAGCTTCTGATCTAATGAGTCTACCTGCATTCGAATGTAAAGCTCTTTCAAGATTGAAGATGATAAAGCCTATTCAGACTCGACACAATGAAATTTTTGAGAATTTGTTAAAGAAAGAAGCACGAATTGGATGGAGTTTGTTAACACTTCAGTTCAAAGAAAGATTTCAGGATTATGTGAAGCCTAAATTATTCAAAAGACCAAGACTCAGGAAGATTGAACAAGACTGGAATCCATATTTCAAGTTTTGGTTTTATGATGATAGAACTTCTGAAGGAGTGATTTTATTGAGACAAGATGATAATTGGAGAGGGATCCGGATGCTTGATCCTGTTTGGATTGTAAACTGTTCAAAGGATGATATTGCTTTACTTGATTTAGCAGAGATGTATGCAGAAGATGGATATCATGATGTTGGAGTGAGTTTCAAAGATATGGCAGTTCAATTTCAAACCATTGCACGAATGCGTTATACAATGGGTATACATTCAGGATGCAATTAGGAAAATGTGAATTATCTATATCCTGAGTTGATGCAAGTTCAGAAGGAGAGAGATGAAAGAGACGCAAAGATTGAAGCTGAAAGACTTACGAAGATACCACGTTCGGTTGTTATACGACCGGTGGATAATGAGGTTACTAAAGAGATTGGAGAATCTAGTGGAGTTAAAGACAAAGATGAAGACAAAGACTGAAGATTTAGATAGCAAACATTTAGGGGGAGTTTGTTAGTACATATTTGTAATTGTTTGCTATTCAAAATTTGTATTTATTTTGAGTTTTAGAGAAGGTTCGGCTAAAGGTTTGCCATAGGTTCGTTTGGTCCACGAACCTAGGCAGGTTCAGCGAACCTATTGATTTGATAGGTTCGGCGAACCTATAACCTGGAGAAGGTTCGGCGAACTTTTGGTATGTCTACATAGGTTCGTCTAGCAAACCTAAGGGTTCGTCCAGCGAATCTTAGGGTTCGGCTGGCAAACCTAGAGTTCGGCTACCAGAAGGTTCGCTGGTCTGTTTTGTATAAATAGAAGGTTTGTCTGTTTCTCAGTAGAACTTTTGATAGAACTTCTGAGATTTTCTCTGTGTGAGATCTGTGTTTTCAGAGCGAAGTCTTGTAATCATTTGTTTATAATACAAGAGTTGATTGTTGAATTGCTTGTGTTCTTTGATTTTCTACATATTAACTATGGATTCCGCACGTGGTTGATAGTTTGTAGGACTTCGTATTCGATCCTGATTGGAATTCCACCAAACCAACAGTTTGCACAAGTTGAAAATTCATAAATGTTCTAAATGTGCAACACATTCATTTGCAATGGATCTTGAGTGTGCACAAGTTGAACATTCGGAAATGTTCTGAATATGCAAAACTTTCATTCGCAAGTGATCTAAGTGTGCAAAAGTTGAACATTGGCAAATATTCTAACTGTGCAACACTTATTCATCACAAAGGATCTTAGTGTGCACCAATTGAAAATTCGTAAAATATCTAACTGTGCTACACTTTCATTCGTAAATGATCTGAGTTTGTACAAGTTGAATATTCATAAATGTTCTAATTGTGCAACACATTGATTTGCAAAGGATCTTGAGTGTGCACAAGTTGAACATTCGGAAATGCTCTGACTATGTAACACTTTCATTCGCAAGTGATCTGAGTGTGCAAAAGTTGAACATTGGCAAATGTTCTAATTGTGCAACACTTATTCATTCACAAAGAATCTTAGTGTGCACCAATTGAAAATTCGTAAATTTTCTAACTGTGCTACACTTTCATTCGCAAATGATCTGAGTGTGTACATGTTGAACATTCGTAAACGTTCTAGCTCTGCAACAACTATTCATTAGCAAATGATCTGTATGTGCGCAACTTGAACATACGTAAATTTTCTAACTATGCACCAAATATTCATTCGTAAATGATCTAGGTGCGCACAAGTTGAACATTCGTAAATGTTATAACTGTGCAACACATTCATTTGCAAAAGATCTTGAGTATGCCCAAGTTGAACATTCGTAAATGTTCTAACTGTGCAACACTTTCATTCGCAAATGATCTGAGTGTGCACAAGTTTAACATTCGCGAATGTTCTAACTGTTCAACACTTATTCATTCGCAAATGATTTGATTGTGAAACAGTTGAAAATTCGTAAATGTTCTATGTGTGCTACACTTTCATTCGCAAATGATTTGAGTGTGCACAATTTGAACATTCGTAAATGTTCTAACTTTGCAACATGTAACATTTGTACATTTTGTCATGTAGTCGTAAACAGTGATTAGAACAGTGTCTGTCTATTTGCAGTTAATTAATGTGCTTCATATGTTCATAATGTGTGTTTGTGTGTTACAGGATCTTAGTGTTCATAAACAAGTATGTATTATTTATTTACAGTCGATTTCACTAGGCAAGAACAGTAACTGGTTATATCGAAACAGTGGTGGGCAGCGAGAGTGAGCCCTATATATATACTGAGTTCGGTGTAACAGGTTAGTGTTAGTGCGTAGTGTCGAGACGAATATTATAACAATTAATTAATTCACAAGAATCGTAATACGTAAGCGAGACTGAGTATAGTTATGGGTGACGATCCATAATAATACGAATGTTGAACTTTTAATTACGATTAAACGACTTTAAATAATTAATACGATCGGAAAACGTACGCGATTGCGGGTATACACGTAATTGTGAATGTTTAACGATCTGTCAACGCACGAAGAGTAAAAATAATTATATTAATTATTTTATATTTTTACAATTTTGAAACTCATCATTTAAATGAGTTTAACAACTCTTTTATTTTAAAACCGCGTAAAATACGCGTTACGTTCCGGAAACGCGAACCGAGCGACCGAAACGGACCCGAACACCACCCAGACTATAAAAGCCCTAAAGAGGCTTAAATCCTAATTTATTTCACCTACACCACTTTCTCTCACTAGAAATCCCGTCTACCCTCTCTCTCTATAGAAAACCCAACTTTAAACGTTCGTAACTCGCTTATTTCTCAACGGATTTCGTCATTCTTGGTGTCCACGCGAAGCTCTCAACATCCTCTACACGAAAGTACAAGAGTTTCACAGATTCATCCAGCCAAAAACGAGGTATTGAAGCTTGAAGTTTCGGAAAAATAGGGTTTCTCGTGTGTGTTCATGAAACTCGACACTAAGCCGAGCCTTACACCAAAAATCTTAGTTTCGCACCTATAGAAACATTTCTGGAGGTCGTACACACGTAGATCGTGATCTAGAGCTAGTGGTTTGATGAAGATGATGATGCTTACACAGGGTTCGTGGGTACAGCCTTGGCCGAAACTGTCAAGGTGGCCGAATCATTGGGTTAGGGGGCGAACCCTAACGAACCTGCATCAAGTCATTATGGATTCCACGAACCTGCTTCCTGTCACGAACCTTAGGGTTGTAGCCGAACTCATCCTGACTAGCGAACCCTTGGACCTCCAGCTTTATTAGCCGAACCAACCAGTGACCAACGAACCATTGCGAACTATTTGTGCAGGAAACGAACCTTCATGTGACATGAGCAGCCGAACCCTTCTGATGGTTATGGTCGACGAACCCCGATTCACTAACGAACCTGCATGAGGTCATCTTGTTCACGAACCCATAACCATCATCACGAACCTTGCACACAACCATGGAACCGAACCTATAGTCTCATTTCCTTTGGCCGAACCATAAGAGGCGAACCATAGCTCATTCTAGTCCCACGAACCTTAACAGCCATGCATGACACTTCACTAGAGCCGAACCCTCGGGGTATAGCCGAACCATGCAGGCTTGATCAACTCACGAACCCTTCAAGTCGACTCATGAGGCGAACCTAAGCCGTGAACCTAAAAGGTTCGCTGCCTAAGATAGCAGCCCACAAGCCTATCGGCCCAACCCCACTATGCTCGGCCCAATTCCATCAATTATAGGTCCATGTTGTAAGACAAGCCCAAAGGGAGATAGCTTGGCCATTAAGATTTTTAGATGGCCCAATGTTACCTTGGGAACCTTACTTGGCCTACATATATATTGGACGGCCCAACTCAAATCCCTTAGGCCCAATCCAAGCCCATACGGCTCATTATGATCCTAATTAACTCAGTATTAGCTTGGGCGCGTTACGAGGCCTATATACAAGTTATTGGGCCAACATCACACTCATTTGGCCCAATATTATATTCAATTGGCTCATGGTTAACTTAAATGGCCCATGGTTGGCCACAACTCAAAGTGATTGTAATTGGATCTTAGTTGGTTTAAGTTGCAACTTAAACTAATAATGGGATCAAGTCACAATCTCAAGAACTTAAACAATTGGAACATCTTTTCATAAGTCATGTTAATCAATGGTTATCAAATTCAAGAACAATTATCATTTTATGCATAAGATTTATGCACAATGGAACATTTCATATTCGTTTCTTGGACCCATGATCAATCAAGTAATTCAAATCATAACTTTCAAGTTTTCACAACAATCTTAATCATGAGAACAGATTATCATGTGATAATCAAGTTCAAGAGAACACAAGTCAATCAATGTAGCAAAGTTTATACAATTATAAATCCTATATCTTATGTATGATTACAATGTTATAGGAAACAATTAGAAGTCCTGTTTGCTACTTGCTAACTGTTTAGTTCAGAGTCTACTGCAGACAGGTGAGAACTTTAGCCCCTCTTTTACTGTTTTATAACTGTTTTGGGGTGGAACACGTGATCAAACCAATCGTTTACAATCATATTTCATTACACAAGGTGTGTGTATTCTTATAAACATTATGGGTTCATTTTATGAATCCTAGGGATTCATCAATTGTTTTAAAGGGATTATCAATTATTAAACTCTTTTCACTAAAAAGATTTTATAAAGGATCTTTGAACTGTTTTGTAACAGATTTACTCAAATGTATTTATGAAGGAAACACTTTTAAATAAATGATTTTATAAACTCTTTTGTTATAAACCTTGTTGTTACACGAGGTCACTATTTCATGGTATTCAAATCAAGTGGTTCACATCATGGTATTCAAATCAAGTGATTCATTTCATGGTATTCAAATCAAGTGGTTCACATCATGGTATTCAAATCAAGTGGTTCACATCATGGTATTCAAATCAAGTGGTTCACGTCATGGTATTCAAATCAAGTGGTTCATTTCATGGTATTCAAAACAAAGGATTTAATTCGTGGAATTAAATCTAGGTTTTCAATTCATGTTATCAAATAAGGCATTAACACATTTGGTTAAAGTAAGGTTCAGAAACATGGTGTCTATTGTTGTAAACAAACTTGTAAAAGCATCAAGTATCATATTCATTAGCGTTAGTACTGGGTGATCACAACAAGGGAAAGCGGACACATTGGTTCTTATCCAGGATGGAGTTAGCTTTTAAATTTGTTTTAAAAGCTAACTGCAGGTCTGGTGTCATTATGGTTTTCAAAATTGCTATACATAATCTAACTCCAAACGTGGTTTGGGACTTGATATTATATGTTGGCTATCGTGCGAACAGTGATTGGACTGTTTACACTCATTTTCTTACTTGATGTTAGTTTGGGTTGCAGCTCATCCGTGTGAACCTTATGTTGCTTTAACTTACCTATGCCTTATATCATATACTCATGTTTACAAATGATTAAACCTATTGTTCTCACCAACTACGTCTGTAGTTGACAGTTACTTTTCACGTGTTTCAGGTAATCAGGTTTAAGACATTCTCAAGGACAACTAAGGAGACCATTCTAAGATAGAACAAGATGAAGAAACATGCTAGGATGGATTAGAAACACACTAAATCCTGATTGTTTAATTGTCTTGTTTGAAGTCTTATTTTGTAACTATATTTTGGGTCCGTAGTTGTCTTTCTTTTGGTAGATAGCTGTCTGTAACTAAACAATTGTCTTAACATTATGAAACATAGTAATCCGTTGTGGTTGTTCTTATTCAATACTTGTGCATGATTCAACTGTTCATACGTCACCGCGCCGTGGATTCCGCACGCGGCGCAGGGGTGTGACAGGTTGGTATCAGAGCCAAGGTTGTAGAGAACTAGGAAAAACCCAATGTTTAATGACCTAGACTATAACCTAAGCTACCCAATAGGACTAAGTGCTATAGACTTGAGGATACTTAGGATCTAAGTAACTTAAGTGAGCATTAAGTCTACATCAAGCTTGAAAGATCTTAGGGACATTTTACTAAGATTAGATATCGAGTCAAAGAATTTGAATCGGACTTCTATAATTTTAGAAACCGAATTAAATTCTCACACATATGCATTTAAGGATTTCAGAGGCAAGGATCTGTATTCTTAGTATCCTTGATCTGAAATTCTCACATAGAGATCATTATAGGATTTAGAGGCAAAGATTGATATCTTTGATCTAAAGTCCTTGTCATATTCATTATGGGATTTAGAAGCAAAGATCTATTAATTTAGTATCTTTGATCTAAGATCCTTGTCATATTCATTATGGGATTTAGAGGCAAAGATTGGTATCTTTGATCTAAAGTCCTTGTCATATTCATTATAGGAATTCAAATGTCAAGGTCTATTAATTTAGAGTCTTGATTTGAAATCCTTGTCATATTCATTATAGGAATTCAAATGTCAAGATCTATTAATTTAGAGTCTTGATTTGAAATCCTTGTCATGCTCATTATAGGAATTCAAAGGTCAAGAACTATTAATTTAGAGTCTTGATTTGAAATCCTTGTCATTGTTATCATTGTTATCATTATCAGGTGTTCATTATCATAGGAACTTTATAACTTAGAATCTGTGTAACAGTATTCTTTAGTTGAAGTTCTCACAAGGGATCATTATACTCGATACTGTAAGTATTGAGAACCTAGGTTAATTAACCTAGGACACACATGCTAAAACCTAAGGTTTTAATTTCAAGCAAATTAAGAACCATGGTTTACATAATCATAAACATGTCCACAGAACAAGAGGCAATCATGAAACAATCATAGTCAATCAACAGTTGGAATCTTTGCCTCAAATATAGACGACGGATTAACGCTGACGTGTTGAGGTAAGTGGTGGGTCGGTGAGAGCTTACCCTATATATAAGCTTATCTCAGTATGTTAGGGGGAATCCGGCGTTTGTATTTGGAGTGAGGATTCGGGATCAACTGGAAACATGGTACATTAGTCAAACACATGGGATACAAACATTTGGGAAACAATCATTGGTGAATCAAATCATAGTGCAATTCAAACTTGGATGAACCAAACATTATGGTGAATCAATCAAGTTGTGAACATTCTGTAAATGTAAACCTTAAGTGAAATTCTTAAGTGATTACATCATTAGTACTTACTGACATAGGTTAACAGGAAAGTGTAGAACACACGTATGACTTAGTTCTACATGTTAACAACTGTTAGTAGGTGCACGCATAACATAATCATAGTTCAATCATGGAATCAATCATAGTTCAAGTTGATCAAAGATCATGAGATTCTTAATCAATGGAACACACTTGGGAACCAAGTACAAACGTGTTGCCAAATGCTAGCAAGGGCATGATCGTGGTATATCGAAACGGTGGTGGGCAGCGAGAGTGAGCCCTATATATAAGCTGTTTTCGGTATATTGGGAAAGTGTCAGTGTGTAGATTTGGTGGTGAGATCATGAACATCGTACATATTCACATGATAAGTATGCAAATAAGTTGATAACTTATACGTGTACTGGATCATATTACAATTGAATGATAATACTAGTAGTATGGATATATTACTGACCTTATCATGAAAATTCAATTGTATCCTTCCTCATTACTGACCCACTTGTGGCTTCTATTCGTAGAATGCCTCCCCGACGTGATCCTAACGGAGGGGGTTCAACAAGTGGCAACGACGATGAGATCAACAAGATTGCTCGAGCTATCGCGGTTCATATGCGGGATGTGATTCCTGGCATGGTCACTGATATCACCCAGAATCTTCGGGGAAGTACCAGTGATTCCGCACACAACTCAAATGCCACTAACGCTGGAACTGCTAACTTTACTTTCAAGCAGTTCAACGATGCTAAGCCTCCTAAGTACTCTGGTACCGAGGGAACTACCGGCCTACTGCAATGGCTGGAAAGCATTGAAGACATTCTCGACTTCACTGGATGTCCTGAGAATCTGAAGGTCAAGATGGCCTCAAGCGCTTTTCACAAAGGCGCACTCACCTGGTGGAATTCTGAGAAGAACACCAGAGGACGTGAAGTTGCTGTAGCTTTACCGTGGGACGGATTCAAGAACTTACTCGTGGAAAAGTTTTGTCCACGTCATGAACTGAAGAAACTCGAGGTAGAGATGTGGAATCTGGTACAAGATAGTGGGGAGAACACAAAGTATACAACTCGGTTCCATGAGTTGTGCATTCTGGTACCCCATTTGGTTACTCCTCTATCCCACAGGATAGAGAAATACATTGAAGGTCTACCTTTAGTAGTCAGGGGAACTGTCATGGGTAATAACCCTACTACTCTAGAGGCGGCGATCCAACTTGGTGCTACTCTTACTGATGAGTATGTGAAATCTGGTGTGCTCACCCGAAAGGGATTCAAGAGAGCACAAATTGAAGAAGGCAAGAAGCCTGAACAGCACCATCCCAAGAGGAAAAAGCAAAAGACAATCAAGAACTTTGCAGCGTTGACTGCAGCTGCTCCTACTCATGCCACACCTATTACTGCTATGCCACAACCTGCTAATGCCAGAAAGCCTTATACTGGCCCGTTTCCACTTTGCACCAAATGCCAGTATCATCATCTACCCAACACTCCATGCAAGAAGTGTCTCAAATGTGGGAGAATGGGACACTTTGCAGCTACATGCCGAGCTGCTCATCTTGCTGCTGCAACAACTGCTACCACTACCACTACTGCTACAGGTGGAAGAGCCTGTTACAATTGTGGAGCAGAGGGACACTTCAGAAATCAGTGTCCAAAACTCAACAACAATACTGCTGCTGCTCGTGCTTTTGTTATTTGAACTGCTGAAGCACGTGAAGAGCCGGCAGTCATCACGGGTACATTTCTTATCAATGATCATTATGTTCCTATCATATTTGATACTGGTGCCGATAAAAGTTTTATCTCTACTCATACTGCTTCTTTGCTTAATATGCAACTATCCACACTTACTGCTCCTTATACTGTAGAAGTAGCGAATGGTAAGACCATAGTTGTAGATTCCATAATTCATGCTTGTGAGCTAAGATTAAATGACCATCTCTTTTCCATCGATCTCATTCCTATGACTCTCGGAAGCTTCGAAGTTGTAGTAGGAATGGATTGGTTATCCAAAAACAATGCTGAAATCGTATGCTCTGAGAAACTTATTCGAATTCCCTTACCGTCCGGCGAAACGATGATAGTCTACGGCGAGAAACCATGCCGCGGATTGAAGATTGTATCGTGCATCAAGGCGAGGAAGTACTTGAAGAAGAAATATTATGCTTTCCTAGCTCATGTAGTGGAAAAGAAACCTAAAAAGAAAGCAGTTGGAGATGTTCCAGTTATCAAAGAATATCCAGACGTATTTCCAGAAGACTTGCCTGGACAACCACCAGTCCGACAAGTGGAGTTTAGAATTGATCTCGTCCCTGGAGCAAACCCAGTGGCGAAGTCACCGTATCGATTAGCACCGTCTGAGATGCAAGAACTGTCTAGTCAGCTTCAAGAACTTTTAGACAAAGGTTTCATAAGACCGAGTTTCTCTCCATGGGGAGCTCCGGTTCTCTTTGTCAAAAAGAAAGACGGTTCATTTCGTATGTGCATCGACTATCGTGAGTTGAACAAGTTGACAATCAAGAATAGATATCCTCTGCCCAGGATCGATGATCTGTTTGATCAATTACAGGAAGCAACTTGCTTCTCTAAGATTGACTTACGATCTGGGTATCATCAGTTAGGAGTAAATGATGAGGATATACCAAAGACTGCATTTAGGACTCGATATGGACACTATGAGTTTGTGGTTATGCCATTTGGGCTGACCAATGCACCCGCAGTGTTCATGGACTTGATGAATCGAGTCTGCAGGCCATACTTGGATCAGTTTGTTATTGTCTTCATTGACGATATATTGATTTATTCCAAGTCAGAACAAGAGCACGAGGATCATTTGAGGAAAGTCTTAGAGTTACTAAGAACTGAACAACTATATGCTAAATTCTCAAAATGTGAGTTTTGGCTAAAGGAAGTTCACTTCTTAGGACATGTCATCAACAGGGATGGAATACATGTAGATCCAGCAAAGATTGAGGCGATTAAGAACTGGACTACTCCATCTACTCCAACAGAGATTCGTTCATTTCTGGGTCTGGCGGGGTATTATCGGAGATTCATTGCGAATTTCTCTAAGATTGCCTTGCCACTTACCACTTTGACTCAGAAAAGTCAAGCGTTTATATGGGGACAGAAACAGGAAGATGCATTTCAACTTCTTAAACAGAAGTTATGCAACTCCCCTATCCTTAGTCTTCCAGAAGGCAGTGATGATTTCATTGTCTACTGCGATGCTTCAAACCTTGGTCTCGGTTGTGTACTTATGCAACGGGACAAGGTCATTGCTTATGCTTCAAGACAACTTAAGGTTCACGAGAAGAATTACACTACTCATGACCTTGAGTTAGGGGCTGTGGTCTTTGCATTGAAGATTTGGAGACACTACCTGTAAGGTACTAAATGTGTTGTCTATACAGACCATAAGAGCCTACAACACATTCTAAATCAGAAAGAACTCAACATGAGACAACGGCGTTGGGTTGAGCTTCTAACTGATTACGACTGTGAGATTCGTTACCATCCGGGTAAAGCCAATGTGGTGGCGGATGCTTTTAGTCGCAAGGAACCAGTCAAACCAATTCGTGTAAGAGCCATGGAGATCAACACACAGCCAAACTTGAAAGACTTGATTCGTATTGCACAACAACAAGTAGTAACAAACAATCAACTCAAGACAGACTTGGATTGTGGCATTGAGAAGAAACTAGAACCCCGATCTGATGGGGTGTTATATCTCAACGGCCGCATTTGGATTCCGAAGTCTGAAGAATTGCGCACACTCATCTGTGATGAGGCTCATAAGTCGCGATACTCAGTTCATCCTGGAGCCGACAAGATGTATCAGGACTTGAGGACATCTTACTGGTGGCCGGGAATGAAGAAAGACATAGCACTGTATGTGGGAAAATGTCTTACCTGTTCAAAAGTCAAAGCAGAACATCAAAAACCTTCGGGACTTCTACAGCAACCTGAAATTCCTCAATGGAAATGGGAGCAAATTTCCATGGATTTCATAACTAAGTTGCCGAGAACTCCGCGAGGTTTCGATTCGATTTGGGTGATCGTTGATCGACTCACCAAATCTGCTCATTTTCTCCCGATCCGAGAGGATTACAAGATGGAGAAGTTATCCACATTGTACATTAACGAAATCATTGCACGTCATGGTACTCCAACATCAATCATATCTGATCGTGATAGTCGTTTCACTTCTCGCTTTTGGCAATCATTGCAAAAGGCCTTGGGAACGCGTGTTAATCTTAGCACGGCGTATCATCCTCAAACCGACGGCCAAAGCGAAAGGACTATCCAAACACTTGAAGACATGCTTCGTTCTTGTGTCATTGACTTCGGTGGAAGTTGGGACACTCATCTCCCACTCATTGAGTTTTCATATAACAATAGCTATCATAGAGCATTCAATGTGCACCATTCGAAGCTCTATATGGTAGAAAGTGCCGATCACCGGTCTGTTGGACCGAGATTGGTGACTCACAGGTCGTAGGACCAGAACTCATTCAGGAAACATCAGACAAAATCACAATCATTCAGTCACGGCTTAAGGCCGCATGAGATCGGCAGAAGAGTTATGCTGATCGACGTCGGAAACCGCTTGAGTTTCAAGTCGGTGACCGAGTCTTACTCAAAGTTTCTCCCTGGAAAGGTGTTGTCCGATTCGGGAAGAAAGGGAAACTTGCACCAAGGTACGTTGGACCTTTTGAGATCCTGGAACGGATTGGTCCCGTAGTCTACAAACTCAAACTTCCAGTGGAGCTAAGCAATGTTCATGATACTTTTCATGTATCAAATCTTAAGAAATGCTTGGCGGATCATGATGTTCAGATTCCACTGGAAGACATACAGATTCAGAACAACATGCAATTCATTGAACGTCCAGTTGAAATCATGGATCATGGGGTCAAGAAACTTAAACGCAGCCGTATCCCGATCGTGAAAGTGCGATGGGAGGGCAAACGCGGTGCTGATTTCACCTGGGAACGTGAAGACCAGATGAAGCTTAAGTACCCTCATCTTTTTACAGTACCTTCGGCTAGTTAATTTCGGGACGAAATTCCCTTAACTAGGGGAGACTGTAACATTTGTACATTTAGTCATGTAGTCGTAAACAGTGATTAGAACAGTGTCTGTCCATTTGCAGTTAATCAATGTGCTTCATATGTTCATAATGTGTGTTTTGTGTGTTACAGGATCTTAGTGTTCATAAACAAGTATGTATTATTTATTTACAGTCGATTTCACTAGGCAAGAACAGTAACTGGTTATATCGAAACAGTGGTGGGCAGCGAGAGTGAGCCCTATATATATACTGAGTTCGGTGTAACAGGTTAGTGTTAGTGCGTAGTGTCGAGACGAATATTATAACAATTAATTAATTCACAAGAATCGTAATACGTAAGCGAGACTGAGTATAGTTATGGGTGACGATCCATAATAATACGAATGTTGAACTTATAATTACGATTAAACGACTTTAAATAATTAATACGATCGGAAAACGTACGCGATTGCGGGTATACACGTAATTGTGAATGTTTAACGATCTGTCAACGCACGAAGAGTAAAAATAATTATATTAATTATTTTATATTTTTACAATTTTGAAACTCATCATTTAAATGAGTTTAACAACTCTTTTATTTTAAAACCGCGTAAAATACGCGTTACGTTCCGGAAACGCGAACCGAGCGACCGAAACGGACCCGAACACCACCCGGACTATAAAAGCCCTAGAGAGGCTTAAATCCTCATTTATTTCACCTACACCACTTTCTCTCACTAGAAATCCCGTCTACCCTCTCTCTCTCTAGAAAACCCAACTTTAAACGTTCGTAACTCGCTTATTTCTCAACCGATTTCGTCATTCTTGGTGTCCACGCGAAGCTCTCAACATCCTCTACACGAAAGTACAAGAGTTTCACAGATTCATCCAGCCAAAAACGAGGTATTGAAGCTTGAAGTTTCGGAAAAATAGGGTTTCTCGTGTGTGTTCATGAAACTCGACACTAAGCCGAGCCTTACACCAAAAATCTTAGTTTCGCACCTATAGAAACATTTCTGGAGGTCGTACACACGTAGATCGTGATCTAGAGCTAGTGGTTTGATGAAGATGATGATGCTTACACAGGGTTCGTGGGTTGTAGCCTCGGCCGAAACTGTCAAGGTGGCCGAACCATTGGGTTAGGGGGCGAACCCTAACGAACCTGCATCAAGTCATTATGGATTCCACGAACCTGCTTCCTGTCACGAACCTTAGGGTTGTAGCCGAACTCATCCTGACTAGCGAACCCTTCGACCTCCAGCTTTATTAGCCGAACCAACCAGTGACTAGCGAACCATTGCGAACTATTTGTGCAGGAAACGAACCTTCATGTGACATGAGCAGCCGAACCCTTCTGATGGTTATGGTCGACGAACCCTGATTCACTAACGAACCTGCATGAGGTCATCTTGTTCACGAACCCATAACCATCATCACGAACCTTGCACACAACCATGGAACCGAACCTATAGTCTCATTTCCTTTGGCCGAACCATAAGAGGCGAACCATAGCTCATTCTAGCCCCACGAACCTTAACAGCCATGCATGACACTTCACTAGAGCCGAACCCTCGGGGTATAGCCGAACCATGCAGGCTTGATCAACTCACGAACCCTTCAAGTCGACTCATGAGGCGAACCTAAGCCGTGAACCTAAAAGGTTCGCTGCCTAAGATAGCAGCCCACAAGCCTATCGGCCCAACCCCACTATGCTCGGCCCAATTCCATCAATTATAGGCCCATGTTGTAAGACAAGCCCAAAGGGAGATAGCTTGGCCATTAAGATTTTTAGATGGCCCAATGTTACCTTGGGAACCTTACTTGGCCTACATATACATTGGAAGGCCCAACTCAAATCCCTTAGGCCCAATCCAAGCCCATACGGCTCATTATGATCCTAATTAACTCAGTATTAGCTTGGGCGCGTTACGAGGCCTATATACAAGTTATTGGGCCAACATCACACTCATTTGGCCCAATATTATATTCAATTGGCTCATGGTTAACTTAAATGGCCCATGGTTGGCCACAACTCAAAGTGATTGTAATTGGATCTTAGTTGGTTTAAGTTGCAACTTAAACTAATAATGGGATCAAGTCACAATCTCAAGAACTTAAACAATTGGAACATCTTTTCATAAGTCATGTTAATCAATGGTTATCAAATTCAAGAACAATTATCATTTTATGCATAAGATTTATGCACAATGGAACATTTCATATTCGTTTCTTGGACCCATGATCAATCAAGTAATTCAAATCATAACTTTCAAGTTTTCACAACAATCTTAATCATGAGAACAGATTATCATGTGATAATCAAGTTCAAGAGAACACAAGTCAATCAATGTAGCAAAGTTTATACAATTATAAATCCTATATCTTATGTATGATTACAATGTTATAGGAAAGAATTAGAAGTCCTATTTGCTACTTGCTAACTGTTTAGTTCAGAGTCTACTGCAGACAGGTGAGAACTTTAGCCCATCTTTTACTGTTTTATAACTGTTTTGGGGTGGAACACGTGATCAAACCAATCGTTTACAATCATATTTCATTACACAAGGTGTGTGTATTCTTATAAACATTATGGGTTCATTTTATGAATCCTAGGGATTCATCAATTGTTTTAAAGGGATTATCAATTATTAAACTCTTTTCACTAAAAAGATTTTATAAAGGATCTTTGAACTGTTTTGTAACAGATTTACTCAAATGTATTTATGAAGGATAAACACTTTTAAATAAATGATTTTATAAACTCTTTTGTTATAAACCTTGTTGTTACACGAGGTCACTATTTCATGGTATTCAAATCA
Source organism: Mikania micrantha (assembly GCA_009363875.1). NCBI lineage: Eukaryota > Viridiplantae > Streptophyta > Magnoliopsida > Asterales > Asteraceae > Mikania > Mikania micrantha. The sequence continues at coordinate 95,777,689 of CM018693.1, forward strand.
AGTGGTTCACATCATGGTATTCAAATCAAGTGATTCATTTCATGGTATTCAAATCAAGTGGTTCACGTCATGGTATTCAAATCAAGTGGTTCACATCATGGTATTCAAATCAAGTGGTTCATTTCATGGTATTCTAAACAAAGGATTTAATTCGTGGAATTAAATCTAGGTTTTCAATTCATGTTATCAAATAAGGCATTAACACATTTGGTTAAAGTAAGGTTCAGAAACATGGTGTCTATTGTTGTAAACAAACTTGTAAAAGCATCAAGTATCATATTCATTAGCGTTAGTACTGGGTGATCACAACAAGGGAAAGCGGACACATTGGTTCTTATCCAGGATGGAGTTAGCTTTTAAATTTGTTTTAAAAGCTAACTGCAGGTCTGGTGTCATTATGGTTTTCAAAATTGCTATACATAATCTAACTCCAAACGTGGTTTGGGACTTGATATTATATGTTGGCTATCGTGCGAACAGTGATTGGACTGTTTACACTCATTTTCTTACTTGATGTTAGTTTGGGTTGCAGCTCATCCGTGTGAACCTTATGTTGCTTTAACTTACCTATGCCTTATATCATATACTCATGTTTACAAATGATTAAACCTATTGTTCTCACCAACTACGTCTGTAGTTGACAGTTACTTTTCACGTGTTTCAGGTAATCAGGTTTAAGACATTCTCAAGGACAGCTAAGGAGACCATTCTAAGATAGAACAAGATGAAGAAACATGCTAGGATGGATTAGAAACACACTAAATCATGATTGTTTAATTGTCTTGTTTGAAGTCTTATTTTGTAACTATATTTTGGGTCCGTAGTTGTCTTTCTTTTGGTAGATAGCTATCTGTAACTAAACAATTGTCTTAACATTATGAAACATAGTAATCCGTTGTGGTTGTTCTTATTCAATACTTGTGCATGATTCAACTGTTCATACGTCACCGCGCCGTGGATTCCGCACGCGGCGCAGGGGTGTGACACAACACTTATTCATCCCCAAATGATCTTAGTGCGCACAAGTTGAACATTCGTAAATAGTCTAACTGTGTAATACTTATTTATTTGCAAATGCTTTGACTGTGCGCAAGTTGAGCATTCATAAATGTTCTAACTGTGCAACATATACATTTGCAAATGATCATGACTGTGCACAAGTTGAACATTTTTAAATATTCTAACTGTGCAACACATTGATTCCCAAATTATCTGAGTGTGCACAAGTTGAACATTCTGAAATGATCTAACTGTGCAACACTTTCATTCGCAAGTGATCTAAGTGTGCAAAAGTTGAACATTGGCAAATGTTCTAACTGTGAAACACTTATTGATTCACAAAGGATCTTAGTGTGCACCAATAGAAAATTCGTAAATTTTCTAACTGTGCTACACTTTCATTCGTAAATGAACCAAGTTTGCACAAGTTGAACATTCATAAATGTTCTAACTGTGCAACACATTCATTTGCAATGATCTTGAGTGTGCACAAGTTGAACATTTTTAAATATTCTAACTGTGCAAAACATTCATTCGCAAATTATCTGAGTGTGCACAAGTTGAACATTCGGAAATGTTCTAACTGTGCAACACTTATTCATTCACAAAGGATCTTAGTGTGCACAAATTGAAAAGTCGCAAATTTTCTAACAATGCTACACTTTCATTCGCAAATGATCTGAGTGTGTACATGTTGAACATTCGTAAACGTTCTAGCTTTGCAACAATTATTCATTAGCAAATGATCTGTGTGTGCGCAACTTGAACATACGTAAATTTTCTAACTGTGCACCAAATATTCATTCGTAAATGATCTAGGAGTGCACAAGTTGAACATTCGTAAATGTTATAACTTTGCAACACATTCATTTGCAAAAGATCTTGAGTGTGCCCAAGTTGAACATTTGTAAATGTTTAAACTGTGCAACACTTTCATTCGCAAATGATCTGAGTGTGCACAAGTTTAACATTCGCAAATGTTCTAACTGTTCAACACTTATTCATTCGCAAATAATTTGAGTGTGCAACAGTTCAAACTTCGTAAATGTTCTATGTGTGCTACACTTTCATTCGCAAATGATCTGAGTGTGCACAATTTGAACATTCGTAAATGTTCTAACTGTGCAACACTTATTCATCCCCAAATGATCTTAGTGCGCACAAGTTGAACATTCGTAAATAGTCTAACTGTGTAACACGTATTTATTTGCAAATGATCTAACTGTGCGCAAGTTGAGCGTTCATAAATGTTCTAACTACGCAACATATACATTTGCAAATGATCTTGACTTTGCACAAGTTGAACATTCTTAAATATTATAACTGTGCAACACATTTATTCGCAAATTATCTGAGTGTGCACAAGTTGAACATTCGGAAATGTTCTAACTGTGCAACGCTTTCATTCGCAAGTGATCTAAGTGTGCAAAAGTTGAACATTGGCAAATGTTCTAACTGTGCAACACTTATTCATTCACAAAGGATATTAGTGTGCACCAATTGAAAATTCGTAAATTTTCTAACTGTGCTACACATTCATTTGCAAATGATCTTAAGTATGCAAAAGTTGAACATTCTTAAATATTCTAACTGTGCAACACATTCATTCGCAAATTATCTTAGTGTGCACAAGTTGAACATTCGGAAATACTCTAACTGTGCAACAGTTATTCATTCACAAAGGATCTTAGTGTTCACCAATTGAAAATTCGTAAATTTTCTAAGTGTGCTATGCTTTCATTCGCAAATGATCTGAGTGTGTACATGTTGAACATTCGTAAACGTTCTAGCTCTGCAACAATTATTCATTAGCAAATGATCTGTGTGTGCGCAACTTGAACATACGTAAATTTTCTAACTGTGCACCAAATATTCATTCGTAAATGATCTAGGTGCGCACAAGTTGAACATTCGTAAATGTTATAACTGTGCAACACATTCATTTGCAAAGATCTTGAGTGTGCCCAAGTTGAGCATTCGTAAATGTTCTAACTGTGCAACACTTTCATTCGCAAATGATCTGAGTGTGCACAAGTTTAACATTCGCGAATGTTCTAACTGTTCAACACTTATTCATTCGCAAATGATTTGAGTGTGCAACAGTTGAAAATTCGTAAATGTCCTATGTGTGCTACACTTTCATTCGCAAATGATCTGAGTGTGCACAATTTGAACATTCGTAAATGTTCTAACTTTGCAACACTTATTCATCCCCAAATTATCTTAGTGCGCACAAGTTGAACATTCGTAAATAGTCTAACTGTGTAATACTTATATATTTGCAAATGATCTGACTGTGCGCAAGTTGAGCATTCATAAATGTTCTAACTGTGCAACATATACATTTGCAAATGATCATGACTGTGCACAAGTTGAACATTTTTAAATATTCTAACTGTGCAACACATTGATTCGCAAATTATCTGAGTGTGCACAAGTTGAACATTCGGAAATGTTCTAACTGTGCAACACTTTCATTCGCAAGTGATCTAAGTGTGCAAAAGTTGAACATTGGCAAATGTTCTAACTGTGCAACACTTATTCATTAAAAAAAGGATCTTAGTGTGCACCAATTGAAAATTCGTAAATTTTCTAACTGTGCTACACTTTCATTCGTAATTGAACTGAGTTTGCACAAGTTGAACATTCATAAATGTTCTAACTATGCAACACATTCATTTGCAATGATCTTGAGTGTGCACAAGTTGAACATTTTTATATATTCTAACTGTGCAAAACATTCATTCGCAAATTATCTGAGTGTGCACAAGTTGAACATTCGGAAATGTTCTAACTGTGCAACACTTATTCATTCACAAAGGATCCTAGTGTGCACAAATTGAAAAGTCGTAAATTTTCTAACTATGCTACACTTTCATTCGCAAATGATCTGAGTGTGCACATGTTGAAAATTCGTAAACGTTCTAGCTTTGCAACAATTATTCATTAGCAAATGATCTGTGTGTGCGCAACTTGAACATACGTAAATTTTCTAACTGTGCACCAAATATTCATTCGTAAATGATCTAGGAGTGCACAAGTTGAACATTCGTAAATGTTATAACTTTGCAACACATTCATTTGCAAAAGATCTTGAGTGTGCCCAAGTTGAACATTTGGAAATGTTTAAACTGTGCAACACTTTCATTCGCAAATGATCTGAGTGTGCACAAATTTAACATTAGCAAATGTTCTAACTGTTCAACACTTATTCATTCGCAAATAATTTGAGTGTGCAACAGTTCAAAATTCGTAAATGTTCTATGTGTGCTACACTTTCATTCGCAAATGATCTGAGTGTGCACAATTTGAACATTCGTAAATGTTCTAACTGTGCAACACTTATTCATCCCCAAATGATCTTAGTGCGCACAAGTTGAACATTCGTAAATAGTCTAACTGTGTAACACGTATTTATTTGCAAATGATCTGACTGTGCGCAAGTTGAGCGTTCATAAATGTTCTAACTACGCAACATATACATTTGCAAATGATCTTGACTTTGCACAAGTTGAACATTCTTAAATATTATAACTGTGCAACACATTTATTCGCAAATTATCTGAGTGTGCACAAGTTGAACATTCGGAAATGTTCTAACTGTGCAACGCTTTCATTCGCAAGTGATCTAAGTGTGCAAAAGTTGAACATTGGCAAATGTTCTAACTGTGCAACACTTATTCATTCACAAAGGATATCAGTGTGCACCAATTGAAAATTCGTAAATTTTCTAACTGTGCTACACATTCATTTGCAAATGATCTTAAGTATGCAAAAGTTGAACATTCTTAAATATTCTAACTGTGCAACACATTCATTCGCAAATTATCTTAGTGTGCACAAGTTGAACATTCGGAAATACTCTAACTGTGCAACAGTTATTCATTCACAAAGGATCTTAGTGTTCACCAATTGAAAATTCGTAAATTTTCTAAGTGTGCTATGCTTTCATTCGCAAATGATCTGAGTGTGTACATGTTGAACATTCGTAAACGTTCTAACTCTGCAACAATTATTCATTAGCAAATGATCTGTGTGTGCGCAACTTGAACATACGTAAATTTTCTAACTGTGCACCAAATATTCATTCGTAAATGATCTAGGTGCGCACAAGTTGAACATTCGTAAATGTTATAACTGTGCTACACATTCATTTGCAAAGATCTTGAGTGTGCCCAAGTTGAGCATTCGTAAATGTTCTAACTGTGCAACACTTTCATTCGCAAATGATCTGAGTGTGCACAAGTTTAACATTCGCGAATGTTCTAACTGTTCAACACTTATTCATTCGCAAATGATTTGAGTGTGCAACAGTTGAAAATTCGTAAATGTCCTATGTGTGCTACACTTTCATTCGCAAATGATCTGAGTGTGCACAATTTGAACATTCGTAAATGTTCTAACTTTGCAACACTTATTCATCCCCAAATTATCTTAGTGCGCACAAGTTGAACATTCGTAAATAGTCTAACTGTGTAATACTTATATATTTGCAAATGATCTGACTGTGCGCAAGTTGAGCATTCATAAATGTTCTAACTGTGCAACATATACATTTGCAAATGATCATGACTGTGCACAAGTTGAACATTTTTAAATATTCTAACTGTGCAACACATTGATTCGCAAATTATCTGAGTGTGCACAAGTTGAACATTCGGAAATGTTCTAACTGTGCAACACTTTCATTCGCAAGTGATCTAAGTGTGCAAAAGTTGAACATTGGCAAATGTTCTAACTGTGCAACACTTATTCATTAAAAAAAGGATCTTAGTGTGCACCAATTGAAAATTCGTAAATTTTCTAACTGTGCTACACTTTCATTCGTAATTGAACTGAGTTTGCACAAGTTGAACATTCATAAATGTTCTAACTATGCAACACATTCATTTGCAATGATCTTGAGTGTGCACAAGTTGAACATTTTTATATATTCTAACTGTGCAAAACATTCATTCGCAAATTATCTGAGTGTGCACAAGTTGAACATTCGGAAATGTTCTAACTGTGCAACACTTATTCATTCACAAAGGATCCTAGTGTGCACAAATTGAAAAGTCGTAAATTTTCTAACTATGCTACACTTTCATTCGCAAATGATCTGAGTGTGCACATGTTGAAAATTCGTAAACGTTCTAGCTTTGCAACAATTATTCATTAGCAAATGATCTGTGTGTGCGCAACTTGAACATACGTAAATTTTCTAACTGTGCACCAAATATTCATTCGTAAATGATCTAGGAGTGCACAAGTTGAACATTCGTAAATGTTATAACTTTGCAACACATTCATTTGCAAAAGATCTTGAGTGTGCCCAAGTTGAACATTTGGAAATGTTTAAACTGTGCAACACTTTCATTCGCAAATGATCTGAGTGTGCACAAATTTAACATTAGCAAATGTTCTAACTGTTCAACACTTATTCATTCGCAAATAATTTGAGTGTGCAACAGTTCAAAATTCGTAAATGTTCTATGTGTGCTACACTTTCATTCGCAAATGATCTGAGTGTGCACAATTTGAACATTCGTAAATGTTCTAACTGTGCAACACTTATTCATCCCCAAATGATCTTAGTGCGCACAAGTTGAACATTCGTAAATAGTCTAACTGTGTAACACGTATTTATTTGCAAATGATCTGACTGTGCGCAAGTTGAGCGTTCATAAATGTTCTAACTACGCAACATATACATTTGCAAATGATCTTGACTTTGCACAAGTTGAACATTCTTAAATATTATAACTGTGCAACACATTTATTCGCAAATTATCTGAGTGTGCACAAGTTGAACATTCGGAAATGTTCTAACTGTGCAACGCTTTCATTCGCAAGTGATCTAAGTGTGCAAAAGTTGAACATTGGCAAATGTTCTAACTGTGCAACACTTATTCATTCACAAAGGATATCAGTGTGCACCAATTGAAAATTCGTAAATTTTCTAACTGTGCTACACATTCATTTGCAAATGATCTTAAGTATGCAAAAGTTGAACATTCTTAAATATTCTAACTGTGCAACACATTCATTCGCAAATTATCTTAGTGTGCACAAGTTGAACATTCGGAAATACTCTAACTGTGCAACAGTTATTCATTCACAAAGGATCTTAGTGTTCACCAATTGAAAATTCGTAAATTTTCTAAGTGTGCTATGCTTTCATTCGCAAATGATCTGAGTGTGTACATGTTGAACATTCGTAAACGTTCTAACTCTGCAACAATTATTCATTAGCAAATGATCTGTGTGTGCGCAACTTGAACATACGTAAATTTTCTAACTGTGCACCAAATATTCATTCGTAAATGATCTAGGTGCGCACAAGTTGAACATTCGTAAATGTTATAACTGTGCAACACATTCATTTGCAAAGATCTTGAGTGTGCCCAAGTTGAGCATTCGTAAATGTTCTAACTGTGCAACACTTTCATTCGCAAATGATCTGAGTGTGCACAAGTTTAACATTCGCGAATGTTCTAACTGTTCAACACTTATTCATTCGCAAATGATTTGAGTGTGCAACAGTTGAAAATTCGTAAATGTCCTATGTGTGCTACACTTTCATTCGCAAATGATCTGAGTGTGCACAATTTGAACATTCGTAAATGTTCTAACTTTGCAACACTTATTCATCCCCAAATTATCTTAGTGCGCACAAGTTGAACATTCGTAAATAGTCTAACTGTGTAATACTTATATATTTGCAAATGATCTGACTGTGCGCAAGTTGAGCATTCATAAATGTTCTAACTGTGCAACATATACATTTGCAAATGATCATGACTGTGCACAAGTTGAACATTTTTAAATATTCTAACTGTGCAACACATTGATTCGCAAATTATCTGAGTGTGCACAAGTTGAACATTCGGAAATGATCTAACTGTGCAACACTTTCATTCGCAAGTGATCTAAGTGTGCAAAAGTTGAACATTGGCAAATGTTCTAACTGTGCAACACTTATTCATTAAAAAAAGGATCTTAGTGTGCACCAATTGAAAATTCGTAAATTTTCTAACTGTGCTACACTTTCATTCGTAAATGAACTGAGTTTGCACAAGTTGAACATTCATAAATGTTCTAACTGTGCAACACATTCATTTGCAATGATCTTGAGTGTGCACAAGTTGAACATTTTTATATATTCTAACTGTGCAAAACATTCATTCGCAAATTATCTGAGTGTGCACAAGTTGAACATTCGGAAATGTTCTAACTGTGCAACACTTATTCATTCACAAAGGATCCTAGTGTGCACCAATTGAAAAGTCGTAAATTTTCCAACTGTGCTACACTTTCATTCGCAAATGATCTGAGTGTGTTCATGTTGAACATTCATAAACGTTCTAGTTCTGCAACAATTATTCATTAGCAAATGATCTGTGTGTGCGCAACTTGAACATACGTAAATTTTCTAACTGTGTACCAAATATTCATTCGTAAATGATCTAGGAGTGCACAAGTTGAACATTCGTAAATGTTATAACTTTGCAACACATTCATTTGCAAAAGATCTTGAGTGTGCCCAAGTTGAACATTTGGAAATGTTTAAACTGTGCAACACTTTCATTCGCAAATGATCTGAGTGTGCACAAATTTAACATTAGCAAATGTTCTAACTGTTCAACACTTATTCATTCGCAAATAATTTGAGTGTGCAACAGTTCAAAATTCGTAAATGTTCTATGTGTGCTACACTTTCATTCGCAAATGATCTGAGTGTGCACAATTTGAACATTCGTAAATGTTCTAACTGTGCAACACTTATTCATCCCCAAATGATCTTAGTGCGCACACGTTGAACATTCGTAAATAGTCTAACTGTGTAACACGTATTTATTTGCAAATGATCTGACAGTGCGCAAGTTGAGCATTCATAAATGTTCTAACTATGCAACATATACATTTGCAAATGATCTTGACTTTGCACAAGTTGAACATTCTTAAATATTATAACTGTGCAACACATTTATTCGCAAATTATCTGAGTGTGCACAAGTTGAAAATTCGGAAATGTTCTAACTGTGCAACGCTTTCATTCGCAAGTGATCTAAGTGTGCAAAAGTTGAACATTGGCAAATGTTCTAACTGTGCAACACTTATTCATTCACAAAGGATCTTAGTGTGCACCCATTGAAAATTCGTAAATTTTCTAACTGTTCTACACATTCATTTGCAAATGATCTTGAGTTTGCAAAAGTTGAACATTCTTAAATATTCTAACTGTGCAACACATTCATTCGCAAATTATCTTAGTGTGCACAAGTTGAACATTCGGAAATGTTCTAACTGTGCAACATTTATTCATTCACAAAGGATCTTAGTGTTCACCAATTGAAAATTCGTAAATTTTCTAACTGTGCTACACTTTCATTCGCAAATGATCTGAGTGTGTACATGTTGAACATTCGTTAACATTCTAGCTCTACAACAATTATTCAATAGCAAATGATCTCTGTGTGCGCAACATGAACATACGTAAATTTTCTAACTGTGCACCAAATATTCATTCGTAAATGATCTAGATGTGCACAAGTTGAACATTCGTAAATGTTATAACTGTGCAACACATTCATTTCCAAAAGATCTTTAGTGTGCCCAAGTTGAACATTTGTAAATGTTCTAACTGTGCAACACTTTCATTCGCAAATGATCTGAGTGTGCACAAGTTTAACATTCTCAAATGTTCTAACTGTTCAACACTTATTCATTCGCAAATGATTTGAGTGTGCATTAGTTCAAAATTCGTAAATGTTCTATGTGTGCTACACTTTCATTCGCAAATGATCTGAGTGTGCACAATTTGAACATTCGTAAATGTTCTAACTGTGCAACACTTATTCATCCCCAAATGATCTTAGTGCGCACAGGTTGAACATTCATAAATAGTCTAACTGTGTAACACTTATTTATTTGCTAATGATCTGACTGTGCGCAAGTTGAGCATTCATAAATGTTCTAACTGTGCAACATATACATTTGCAAATGATTTTGACTATGCACAAGTTGAACATTCTTAAATATTCTAACTGTGCACCACATTGATTCGCAAATTATCTGAGTGTGCACAAGTTGAACATTCGGAAATGTTCTAACTGTGCAACACTTTCATTCGCAAGTGATCTAAGTTTGAAAAAGTTGAACATTGGCAAATGTTCTAACTGTGCAACACTTATTCATTCACAAAGGATCTTAGTGTGCACCAATTGAAAATTCGTAAAATTTCTAAGTGTGCTACGCTTTCTTTCGTAAATGATCAGAGTTTGCACAAGTTGAACATTCATAAATGTTCTAACTGTGCAACACATTCATTTGCAAATGATCTTGAGTGTGCACAAGTTGAACATTCTTAAATATTCTAACTGTGCAACACATTCATTCGCAAATTATCCGAGTGTGCACAAGTTGAACATTCGGAAATGTTCTAACTGTGCAACACTTATTCATTCACAAAGGATCTTAGTGTGCACCAATTGAAAATTCGTAAATTTTCTAACTGTGCTACACTTTCATTCGTAAATGAACTGAGTTTGCACAAGTTGAACATTCATAAATGTTCTAACTGTGCAACACATTCATTTGCAAATGATCTTGAGTGTGCACAAGTTGAACATTCTTAAATATTCTAACTGTGCAACACATTCATTCGCAAATTATCTGAGTGTGCACAAGTGGAACATTCGGAAATGTTCTAACTGTGCAACAGTTATTCATTCACAAAGGATCTTAGTGTGCACCAACTGAAAATTCGTAAATTTTCTAACTGTGCTACACTTTCATTCGCAAATGTTCTGAGTGTGTACATGTTGAACATTCGTAATAGTTCTAGCTCTGCAACAATTATTCATTAGCAAATGATAGTGTGCGCGCAACTTGAACATTCATAAATTTTCTAACTGTGCACCAAATATTAATTCGTAAATGATCTGGGTGTGCACAAGTTGAACATTCGTAAATGTTATAACTGTGCAACACATTCATTTGCAAAAGATCTTGAGTGTGCCCAAGTTGAACATTTGTAAATGTTCTAACTGTGCAACACTTTCATTCGCAAATGATCTGAGTGTGCACAAGTTTAACATTCGCGAATGTTCTAACTGTTCAACACTTATTCATTCGCAAATAATTTGAGTGTGCAACAGTTCAAAATTCGTAAATGTTCTATGTGTGCTACACTTTCATTCGCAAATGATCTGAGTGTGCACAATTTGAACATTCGTAAATCTTCTAACTGTGCAACACTTACTCATCCCCAAATGATCTTAGTGCGCACAAGTTGAACATTCGTAAATAGTCTAACTGTGTAACACTTATTTATTTGCAAATGATCTGACTGTGCTTAAGTTGAGCATTCATAAATGTTCTAACTGTGCAACATATACATTTGCAAATTATATTGACTGTGCACAAGTTGAACATTCTTAAATATTCTAACTGTGCAACACATTGATTCGCAAATTATCTGAGTGTGCACAAGTTGAACATTCGGAAATGTTCTAACTGTGCAACACTTTCATTCGCAAGTGATCTAAGTGTGAAAAAGTTGAACATTGGCAAATGTTCTAACTGTGCAACACTTATTCATTCACAAAGGATCTTAGTGTGCACCAATTGAAAATTCGTAAAATTTCTAACTGTGCTACACTTTCTTTCGGAAATTATCTGAGTTTGCACAAGTTGAACATTAATAAATGTTATAACTGTGCGACACATTCAGTTGCAAATGATCTTGAGTGTGCACAAGTTGAACATTCTTAAATATTCTAACTGTGCAACACATTCATTCGCAAATTATCTTAGTGTGCACAAGTTGAACATTCGGAAATACTCTAACTGTGCAACAGTTATTCATTCACAAAGGATCTTAGTGTTCACCAATTGAAAATTCGTAAATTTTCTAAGTGTGCTATGCTTTCATTCGCAAATGATCTGAGTGTGTACATGTTGAACATTCGTAAACGTTCTAACTCTGCAACAATTATTCATTAGCAAATGATCTGTGTGTGCGCAACTTGAACATACGTAAATTTTCTAACTGTGCACCAAATATTCATTCGTAAATGATCTAGGTGCGCACAAGTTGAACATTCGTAAATGTTATAACTGTGCAACACATTCATTTGCAAAGATCTTGAGTGTGCCCAAGTTGAGCATTCGTAAATGTTCTAACTGTGCAACACTTTCATTCGCAAATGATCTGAGTGTGCACAAGTTTAACATTCGCGAATGTTCTAACTGTTCAACACTTATTCATTCGCAAATGATTTGAGTGTGCAACAGTTGAAAATTCGTAAATGTCCTATGTGTGCTACACTTTCATTCGCAAATGATCTGAGTGTGCACAATTTGAACATTCGTAAATGTTCTAACTTTGCAACACTTATTCATCCCCAAATTATCTTAGTGCGCACAAGTTGAACATTCGTAAATAGTCTAACTGTGTAATACTTATATATTTGCAAATGATCTGACTGTGCGCAAGTTGAGCATTCATAAATGTTCTAACTGTGCAACATATACATTTGCAAATGATCATGACTGTGCACAAGTTGAACATTTTTAAATATTCTAACTGTGCAACACATTGATTCGCAAATTATCTGAGTGTGCACAAGTTGAACATTCGGAAATGATCTAACTGTGCAACACTTTCATTCGCAAGTGATCTAAGTGTGCAAAAGTTGAACATTGGCAAATGTTCTAACTGTGCAACACTTATTCATTAAAAAAGGATCTTAGTGTGCACCAATTGAAAATTCGTAAATTTTCTAACTGTGCTACACTTTCATTCGTAAATGAACTGAGTTTGCACAAGTTGAACATTCATAAATGTTCTAACTGTGCAACACATTCATTTGCAATGATCTTGAGTGTGCACAAGTTGAACATTTTTATATATTCTAACTGTGCAAAACATTCATTCGCAAATTATCTGAGTGTGCACAAGTTGAACATTCGGAAATGTTCTAACTGTGCAACACTTATTCATTCACAAAGGATCCTAGTGTGCACCAATTGAAAAGTCGTAAATTTTCCAACTGTGCTACACTTTCATTCGCAAATGATCTGAGTGTGTTCATGTTGAACATTCATAAACGTTCTAGTTCTGCAACAATTATTCATTAGCAAATGATCTGTGTGTGCGCAACTTGAACATACGTAAATTTTCTAACTGTGTACCAAATATTCATTCGTAAATGATCTAGGAGTGCACAAGTTGAACATTCGTAAATGTTATAACTTTGCAACACATTCATTTGCAAAAGATCTTGAGTGTGCCCAAGTTGAACATTTGGAAATGTTTAAACTGTGCAACACTTTCATTCGCAAATGATCTGAGTGTGCACAAATTTAACATTAGCAAATGTTCTAACTGTTCAACACTTATTCATTCGCAAATAATTTGAGTGTGCAACAGTTCAAAATTCGTAAATGTTCTATGTGTGCTACACTTTCATTCGCAAATGATCTGAGTGTGCACAATTTGAACATTCGTAAATGTTCTAACTGTGCAACACTTATTCATCCCCAAATGATCTTAGTGCGCACACGTTGAACATTCGTAAATAGTCTAACTGTGTAACACGTATTTATTTGCAAATGATCTGACAGTGCGCAAGTTGAGCATTCATAAATGTTCTAACTATGCAACATATACATTTGCAAATGATCTTGACTTTGCACAAGTTGAACATTCTTAAATATTATAACTGTGCAACACATTTATTCGCAAATTATCTGAGTGTGCACAAGTTGAAAATTCGGAAATGTTCTAACTGTGCAACGCTTTCATTCGCAAGTGATCTAAGTGTGCAAAAGTTGAACATTGGCAAATGTTCTAACTGTGCAACACTTATTCATTCACAAAGGATCTTAGTGTGCACCCATTGAAAATTCGTAAATTTTCTAACTGTTCTACACATTCATTTGCAAATGATCTTGAGTTTGCAAAAGTTGAACATTCTTAAATATTCTAACTGTGCAACACATTCATTCGCAAATTATCTTAGTGTGCACAAGTTGAACATTCGGAAATGTTCTAACTGTGCAACATTTATTCATTCACAAAGGATCTTAGTGTTCACCAATTGAAAATTCGTAAATTTTCTAACTGTGCTACACTTTCATTCGCAAATGATCTGAGTGTGTACATGTTGAACATTCGTTAACATTCTAGCTCTACAACAATTATTCAATAGCAAATGATCTCTGTGTGCGCAACATGAACATACGTAAATTTTCTAACTGTGCACCAAATATTCATTCGTAAATGATCTAGATGTGCACAAGTTGAACATTCGTAAATGTTATAACTGTGCAACACATTCATTTCCAAAAGATCTTAGTGTGCCCAAGTTGAACATTTGTAAATGTTCTAACTGTGCAACACTTTCATTCGCAAATGATCTGAGTGTGCACAAGTTTAACATTCTCAAATGTTCTAACTGTTCAACACTTATTCATTCGCAAATGATTTGAGTGTGCATTAGTTCAAAATTCGTAAATGTTCTATGTGTGCTACACTTTCATTCGCAAATGATCTGAGTGTGCACAATTTGAACATTCGTAAATGTTCTAACTGTGCAACACTTATTCATCCCCAAATGATCTTAGTGCGCACAGGTTGAACATTCGTAAATAGTCTAACTGTGTAACACTTATTTATTTGCTAATGATCTGACTGTGCGCAAGTTGAGCATTCATAAATGTTCTAACTGTGCAACATATACATTTGCAAATGATTTTGACTATGCACAAGTTGAACATTCTTAAATATTCTAACTGTGCACCACATTGATTCGCAAATTATCTGAGTGTGCACAAGTTGAACATTCGGAAATGTTCTAACTGTGCAACACTTTCATTCGCAAGTGATCTAAGTTTGAAAAAGTTGAACATTGGCAAATGTTCTAACTGTGCAACACTTATTCATTCACAAAGGATCTTAGTGTGCACCAATTGAAAATTCGTAAAATTTCTAAGTGTGCTACGCTTTCTTTCGTAAATGATCAGAGTTTGCACAAGTTGAACATTCATAAATGTTCTAACTGTGCAACACATTCATTTGCAAATGATCTTGAGTGTGCACAAGTTGAACATTCTTAAATATTCTAACTGTGCAACATATTCATTCGCAAATTATCCGAGTGTGCACAAGTTGAACATTCGGAAATGTTCTAACTGTGCAACACTTATTCATTCACAAAGGATCTTAGTGTGCACCAATTGAAAATTCGTAAATTTTCTAACTGTGCTACACTTTCATTCGTAAATGAACTGAGTTTGCACAAGTTGAACATTCATAAATGTTCTAACTGTGCAACACATTCATTTGCAAATGATCTTGAGTGTGCACAAGTTGAACATTCTTAAATATTCTAACTGTGCAACACATTCATTCGCAAATTATCTGAGTGTGCACAAGTGGAACATTCGGAAATGTTCTAACTGTGCAACAGTTATTCATTCACAAAGGATCTTAGTGTGCACCAACTGAAAATTCGTAAATTTTCTAACTGTGCTACACTTTCATTCGCAAATGTTCTGAGTGTGTACATGTTGAACATTCGTAATAGTTCTAGCTCTGCAACAATTATTCATTAGCAAATGATAGTGTGCGCGCAACTTGAACATTCATAAATTTTCTAACTGTGCACCAAATATTAATTCGTAAATGATCTGGGTGTGCACAAGTTGAACATTCGTAAATGTTATAACTGTGCAACACATTCATTTGCAAAAGATCTTGAGTGTGCCCAAGTTGAACATTTGTAAATGTTCTAACTGTGCAACACTTTCATTCGCAAATGATCTGAGTGTGCACAAGTTTAACATTCGCGAATGTTCTAACTGTTCAACACTTATTCATTCGCAAATAATTTGAGTGTGCAACAGTTCAAAATTCGTAAATGTTCTATGTGTGCTACACTTTCATTCGCAAATGATCTGAGTGTGCACAATTTGAACATTCGTAAATCTTCTAACTGTGCAACACTTACTCATCCCCAAATGATCTTAGTGCGCACAAGTTGAACATTCGTAAATAGTCTAACTGTGTAACACTTATTTATTTGCAAATGATCTGACTGTGCTTAAGTTGAGCATTCATAAATGTTCTAACTGTGCAACATATACATTTGCAAATTATATTGACTGTGCACAAGTTGAACATTCTTAAATATTCTAACTGTGCAACACATTGATTCGCAAATTATCTGAGTGTGCACAAGTTGAACATTCGGAAATGTTCTAACTGTGCAACACTTTCATTCGCAAGTGATCTAAGTGTGAAAAAGTTGAACATTGGCAAATGTTCTAACTGTGCAACACTTATTCATTCACAAAGGATCTTAGTGTGCACCAATTGAAAATTCGTAAAATTTCTAACTGTGCTACACTTTCTTTCGGAAATTATCTGAGTTTGCACAAGTTGAACATTAATAAATGTTATAACTGTGCGACACATTCAGTTGCAAATGATCTTGAGTGTGCACAAGTTGAACATTCTTAAATATTCTAACTGTGCAACACATTCATTCGCAAATTATCTGAGTGTGCACAAGTGGAACATTCGGAAATGTTCAAACTGTGCAACACTTGTTCATTCACAAAGGATCTTAGTGTGCACCAATTGAAAATTCGTAAATTTTCTAACTGTGCTACACTTTCATTCGCAAATGATCTGAGTGTGTACATGTTGAACATTCGTAAACGTTCTAGCTCTGCAACAATTATTCATTAGAAAATGATAGTGTGTGCGCAACTAAAACATTCGTAAATTTTCTAACTATGCACCAAATATTAATTCGTAAATGATCTAGGTGAGCACAAGTTGAACATTCGTAAATGTTATAACTGTGCAACACCTTCATTTGCAAAAGATCTTGAGTGTGCCCAAGTTGAACATTCGTAAATGTTCTAACTGTGCAACACTTTCATTCGCAAATGATCTGAGTGAGCACAAGTTTAACATTCGCAAATGTTCTAACTGTTCAACACTTATTCATTCGCAAATAATTTGAGTGTGCAACAGTTCAAAATTCGTAAATGTTCTAAGTGTGCTACACTTTCATTCGGAAATGATCTGAGTGTGCACAATTTGAACATTCGTAAATGTTCTAACTGTGCAACACTTATTCATCCCCAAATGATCTTAGTGCGCACAAGTTGAACATTCGTAAATAGTCTAACTGTGTAACACTTATTTATTTGCAAATGATCTGACTGTGCGCAAGTTGAGCATTCATAAATGTTCTAACTGTGTAACATATATATTTGCAAATGATCTTGACTTTGCACAAGTTGAACATTCTTAAATATTCTAACTGTGCAACACATTTATTCGCAAATTATCTGAGCGTGCTCAAGTTATACATTCGGAAATGTTCTAACTGTGCAACGCTTTCATTCGCAAGTGATCTGAATGTGCAACACTTATTCATTCACAAAGGATCTTAGTGTGCACTAATTGAAAATTCGTAAATTTTCTAACTGTGCTACACTTTCTTTCGTAAATGATCTGAGTTTGCACAAGTTGAACATTCAAAAATGTTCAAACTGTGCAACACATTCATTTGCAAATGATCTTGAGTGTAAAAAAGTTGAACATTCTTAAATATTCTAACTGCGCAACACATTCATTCGCAAATTATCTAAGTGTGCACAAGTTGAACATTCGGAAATGTTCTAACTGTGCAACAGTTATTCATTCACAAAGGATCTTAGTGTTCACCAATTGAAAATTCGTAAATTTTCTAACTGTGCTACACTTTCATTCGCAAATGATCTGAGTGTGTACATGTTGAACCTTCGTAAACGTTCTAGCTCTGCAACAATTATTCATTAGCAAATGATCTGTCTGTGCTCAACTTGAACATTCGTAAATTTTCTAACTGTGCACCAAATATTCATTCGTAAATGATCTAGGTGTGCACAAGTTGAACATTCGTAAATGTTATAACTCTGCAACACATTCATTTGCAAAAGATCTTTAGTGTGCCCAAGTTGAACATTTGTAAATGTTCTAACTGTGCAACACTTTCATTCGCAAATGATCTGAGTGTGCATAAGTTTAACATTCTCAAATGTTCTAACTGTTCAACACTTATTCATTCGCAAATGATTTGAGTGTGCAACAGTTCAAAATTCGTAAATGTTCTATGTGTGCTACACTTTCATTCGGAAATGATCTGAGTGTGCACAATTTGAACATTCGTAAATGTTCTAACTGTGCAACACTTATTCATCCCCAAATGATCTTAGTGCGCACAAGTTGAACATTCGTAAATTGTCTAACTGTGTAACACTTATTTATTTGCAAATGATCTGACTGTGCGCAAGTTGAGCATTCATAAATGTTCTAACTGTGTAACATATACATTTGCAAATGATCTTGACTTTGCACAAGTTGAACATTCTTAAATATTCTAACTGTGCAACACATTTATTCGCAAATTATCTGAGTGTGCACAAGTTATACATTCGGAAATGTTCTAACTGTGCAACGCTTTCATTCGCAAGTGATCTAAATATGCAACACTTATTCATTCACAAAGGATCTTAGTGTGCACTAATTGAAAATTCGTAAATTTTCTAACTGTGCTACACTTTCTTTCGTAAATGATCTGAGTTTGCACAAGTTGAACATTCATAAATGTTCAAACTGTGCAACACATTCATTTGCAAATGATCTTGAGTGTAAAAAAGTTGAACATTCTTAAATATTCTAACTGCGCAGCACATTCATTCGCAAATTATCTAAGTGTGCACAAGTTGAACATTCGGAAATGTTCTAACTGTGCAACAGTTATTCATTCACAAAGGATCTTAGTGTTCACCAATTAAAAATTCGTAAATTTTCTAACTGTGCTACACTTTCATTCGCAAATGATCTGAGTGTGTACATGTTGAACCTTCGTAAACGTTCTAGCTCTGCAACAATTATTCAATAGCAAATGATCTCTGTGTGCGCAACTTGAACATACGTAAATTTTCTAACTGTGCACCAAATATTCATTCGTAAATGATCTAGGTGTGCACAAGTTGAACATTCGTAAATGTTATAACTGTGCAACACATTCATTTGCAAAAGATCTTGAGTGTGCCCAAGTTGAACATTTATCAATGTTCTAACTGTGCAACACTTTCATTCGCAAATGATCTGAGTGTGCACAAGTTTAACATTCTCAAATGTTCTAACTGTTCAACACTTATTCATTCGCAAATGATTTGAGTGTGCAACAGTTCAAAAATCGTAAATGTTCTATGTGTGCTACACTTTCATTCGCAAATAATCTGAGTGTGCACAATTTGAACATTCGTAAATGTTCTAACTGTGTAACACTTATTCATCCCCAAATGATCTTAGTGCGCACAAGTTGAACATTCGTAAACAGTCTAACTGTGTAACACTTATTTATTTGCAAATGATCTGACTGTGCGCAAGTTGAGCATTCATAAATGTTCTAACTGTGCAACATATACATTTGCAAATGATCTTGACTGTGCACAAGTTGAACATTCTTAAATATTCTAACTGTGCAACACATTGATTCGCAAATTATCTGAGTGTGCACAAGTTGAACATTCGGAAAAGTTCTAACTGTGCAACACTTTCATTCGCAAGTGATCTAAGTGTGAAAAAGTTGAACATTGGCAAATGTTCTAAGTGCATGTTTGGGATTCCATTCAAAATTAACTTTTTAACTTATTGACTTAATGAAAAAGTTATTAAGTTAAAAAGTTCTTTGGTAATTTAAAAAGCACTTTTAGTTTTAACTTTTTGAGCAGTGTTAAAAAGTCATTTTTGATAAGCTACTTTTTCTGGCTTTTTAACTTTTTATGACTAAGAAGTCATTTTTTGACCTTTTAATACACAAATGCTAATCCAAACATATTTTTAAAAACTTCAATTCAAAAAGTAATAAGTTCATAAGCACTTTTAACAAAAAGTCCTTTTAAACTTAATAAGCAATCCCAAACACGCCCAAACTGTGCAACACTTATTCATTCACAAAGGATCTTAGTGTGCACCAATTGAAAATTCGTAAATTTTCTAACTGTGCTACACTTTCTTTCGCAAATGATCTGAGTGTGTACATGTTGAACATTCGTAAACGTTCTAGCAATGCAACAATTATTCGTTAGCAAATGATCTGTGTGTGCGCAACTTGAACATACGTAAATTTTCTAACTGTGCACCAAATATTCGATCGTAAATGATCTAGGTGTGCACAAGCTGAACATTCGTAAATGTTATAACTGTTCAACACATTCATTTGCAAAAGATCGTGAGTGTGCCCAAGTTGAACATTTGTAAATGTTCTAACTGTGCAACACTTTCATTCGCAAATGATCTGAGTGTGCACAAGTTTAACATTCTCAAATGTTCTAACTGTTCAACACTTATTCATTCGCAAATGATTTGAGTGTGCAAAAGTTCAAAATTCGTAAATGTTCAATGTGTGCTACACTTTCATTCGCAAATGATCTGAGTGTGCACATTTTGAACATTCGTAAATGTTCTAACTGTGCAACACTTTTTCATCCCCAAATGATCTTAGTGCGCACAAGTTTAACGTTCGTAAATAGTCTAACTGTGTAACACTTATTTATTAGCAAATGATCTGACTGTGCGCAAGTTGAGCATTCATAAATGTTCTAACTATGCAACATATACATTTGCAAATTATATTGACTGTGCACAACTTGAACATTCTTAAATATTCTAACTGTGCAACACATTGATTCGCAAATTATCTGAGTGTGCACAAGTTGAACATTCGGAAATGTTGTAACTGTGCAACACTTTCATTCGCAAGTGATCTAAGTGTGAAAAAGTTGAACATTGGCAAATGTTCTAACTGTGCAACACTTATTCATTCACAAAGGATCTTAGTGTGCACCAATTGAAAATTCGTAAATTTTCTAACTGTGCTACAGTTTCTTTCGTAAATGATCTGAGTTTGCACAAGTTGAACATTCATAAATGTTCTAACTGTGCAACACAGTCATTTGCAAATGATCTTGAGTGTGCACAAGTTGAGCATTCTTAAATATTCTAACTGTGCAACGCATTCATTCGCAAATTATCAGAGTGTGCACAAGTTGAACATTCGGAAATGTTCTAACTGTGCAACACTTATTCATTCACAAAGGATCTTAGTGTGCACCAATTGAAAATTCGTAAATTTTCTAACTATGCTACACTTTCATTCGTAAATGAACTGAGTTTGCACAAGTTGAACATTCATAAATGTTCTAACTGTGCAACACATTCATTTGCAAATGATCTTGAGTGTGCACAAGTTGAACATTCTTAAATATTCTAACTGTGCAACACATTCATTCGCAAATTATCTGAGTGTGCACAAGTTGAACATTCGGAAATGTTCTAACTGTGCAACACTTATTCATTCACAAAGGATCTTAGTGTGCACCAATTGAAAATTCGTAAATTTTCTAACTGTGCTACACTTTCATTCGCGAATGATCTGAGTGTGTACATGTTGAACATTCGTAAACGTTCTAGCTCTGCAACAATTATTCATTAGCAAATGATCGGTGTGTGCGCAACTTGAACATACGTAAATTTTCTAACTGTGCACCAAATATTCATTCGTAAATGATCTAGGTGTGCACAAGCTGAACATTCGTAAATGTTATAACTGTGCAACACATTCATTTGCAAAAGATCTTGAGTGTGTCCAAGTTGAACATTTGTAAATGTTCTAACTGTGCAACACTTTCATTCGCAAATGATCTGAGTCTGCACAAGTTTAACATTCGCAAATGTTCTAACTGTTCAACACTTATTCATTCGCAAATGATTTGAGTGTGCAAAAGTTCAAAATTCGTAAATGTTCTATGTGTGCTACACTTTCATTCGCAAATGATCTGAGTGTGCACAATTTGAACATTCGTAAATGTTCTAACTGTGCAACACTTTTTCATCCCCAAATGATCTTAGTGCGCACAAGTTAACGTTCGTAAATAGTCTAACTGTGTAACACTTATTATTAGCAAATGATCTGACTGTGCGCAAGTTGAGCATTCATAAATGTTCTAACTGTGCAACAATATACATTTGCAAATTATATTGACTGTGCACAACTTGAACATTCTTAAATATTCTAACTGTGCAACACATTGATTCGCAAATTATCTGAGTGTGCACAAGTTGAACATTCGGAAATGTTGTAACTGTGCAACACTTTCATTCGCAAGTGATCTAAGTGTGAAAAAGTTGAACATTGGCAAATGTTCTAACTGTGCAACACTTATTCATTCACAAAGGATCTTAGTGTGCACCAATTGAAAATTCGTAAATTTTCTAACTGTGCTACAGTTTCTTCGTAAATGATCTGAGTTTGCACAAGTTGAACATTCATAAATGTTCTAACTGTGCAACACAGTCATTTGCAAATGATCTTGAGTGTGCACAAGTTGAGCATTCTTAAATATTCTAACTGTGCAACGCATTCATTCGCAAATTATCTGAGTGTGCACAAGTTGAACATTCGAAAATGTTCTAACTGTGCAACACTTATTCATTCACAAAGGATCTTAGTGTGCACCAATTGAAAATTCGTAAATTTTCTAACTGTGCTACACTTTCATTCGCGAATGATCTGAGTGTGTACATGTTGAACATTCGTAAACGTTCTAGCTCTGCAACAATTATTCATTAGCAAATGATCTGTGTGTGCGCAACTTGAACATACGTAAATTTTCTAACTGTGCACCAAATTTCATTCGTAAATGATCTAGGTGTGCACAAGCTGAACATTCGTAAATGTTATACTGTGCAACACATTCATTTGCAAAAGATCTGAGTGTGCCCAAGTTGAACATTTGTAAATGTTCTAACTGTGCAACACTTTCATTCGCAAATGATCTGAGTCTGCACAAGTTTAACATTCGCAAATGTTCTAACTGTTCAACACTTATTCATTCGCAAATGATTTGAGTGTGCCAAAGTTCAAAATTCGTAAATGTTCTATGTGTGCTACACTTTCATTCGCAAATGATCTGAGTGTGCACAATTTGAACATTCGTAAATGTTCTAACTGTGCAACACTTTTCATCCCCAAATGATCTTAGTGCGCACAAGTTTAACGTTCGTAAAAGTCTAACTGTGTAACACTTATTTATTAGCAAATGATCTGACTGTGCGCAAGTTGAGCATTCATAAATGTTCTAACTGTGCAACATATACATTTGCAAATTATATTGACTGTGCACAACTTGAACATTCTTAAATTTCTAACTGTGACACACATTGATTCGCAAATTATCTGAGTGTGCACAAGTTGAACATTCGGAAAATGTTGTAATGTGCAACACTTTCATTCGCAAGTGATCTAAGTGTGAAAAGTTGAACATTGGCAAATGTTCTAACTGTGCAACACTTATTCATTCACAAAGGATCTTAGTGTGCACCAATTGAAAATTCGTAAATTTCTAACTGTGCTACAGTTTCTTTCGTAAATGATCTGAGTTTGCACAAGTTGAACATTCATAAATGTTCTAACTGTGCAAACACAGTCATTTGCAAATGATCTTGAGTGTACACAAGTTGAACATTCTTAAATATTCTAACTGTGCACGCATTAATCGCAAATTATTGAGTGTGCACAAGTTGAACATCGGAAATGTTCTAACTGTGCAACACTTATTCATTCACAAAGGATCTTAGTGTGCACCAATTGAAAATTCGTAAATTTTCTAACTATGCTACACTTTCATTCGTAAATGAACCGAGTTTGCACAAGTTGAACATTCATAAATGTTCTAACTGTGCAACACATTCTGTTGGTTTGGTGATCTTGATATAGAACCAAATTAGGATCGAATACGAAGCTCTACGAACTACTAACTATGTGCGGAATCCATAGCTAATATGTAAAAGAACAAAGAACACATGCAATTCCATAAACACTCTTGTATATATCAACAAATGATTACAAGAACAAAATATTCTCACACAGAGAATTTCCTCACAACTCTGATCAAAGTTCTACTGAAACTACAAATAAAACACCTATTTATAGTTACAGATCCAGCGAACCTTCAACTAATAAGGTTCGCTAGCCGAACCCTAAGGTTCGGTGAACGAACCCTTAGGGTTCGTTAGACAAACCTACTCACGAACCATAGGTTCGCCGAACCCTACCCTTCTATAGTCGGCTAAATGTAAGGTTCGTGGGCCAAACAAAACCAAACAATAGCAACGAACCTTCTACAAAAATAAATAAAACCAACTTTTGAATAGAAACAATTACAAAACATGCACTAACAAAATCCCCCTAAATGTTGCTATCAAAACCTTCAGTCTTTGACTTCAGTTATTTCTTCAACTTTGTCTCCAATTGATCTTCAACTTTGTCTTCAATTGATTCTTCAACTTTGTCTTTTGATCCACTCGATTCACCAACTTCAGCAACTACATTGTCCACCGCTCGTATCACTACCGAACGTGGTATCTTTGCAAGTCTTTCGCTTCCATTTTATAATCTCTATCATCTCTCTCCTTTTGTGTATGCATCAAACTCAGTATAAAGATAATTCACATCATTCCAATTGAACCAGAATGTATTTTCAAAGTGAAACAATTTGTGCAATGGTTTGATATTGAATAGCCAATCTTTATAACTGACTCCTACTCATGACATCCTTCTCAGCATATATCTGAGCTGAATCCAACAAAGCAATATCATCTCTTGAACAATTGACAATCCATATAGGATCAAACAATCTTATAACTCTCCATCATCATCTTGCTTTAGAACAATCACACACTCAGAAGTTTGTTCATCATAAAACCAGAACTTGAAATAATGATACCAATCTTGTTCAATCTTCTGAGTCTTGGTCTTTTATAAACAACTGGCTTAAGATAATTCTTGAATCTTTCTCTATACTGAGGAGATAACAAACTCCATCCATGCCTTGCCTCTTTTTTTAACAAATTCTCAAAAATCTCATTGTGTGTCGAGTCTGAATAGGCTTGACCATCTTTAACTTTGCAAGATTTTTACACTCAAAGGACTGGCAATGTCATCAAATCAGTTGCTTTTCCAAGTATTGACATCATCAGTTCTCTTCACCACATAGCATCCTGTATCAACTAAACTTACACGAAGATGTAGTGAAAATAACCATAACTAATAATCTTCCATTCATTTTAGACTTAGAACCAATTTTGAATTTCTTCACTTGTTTAGATAAGTTTTCTGGATCCTTATCTTCAAAAACCTCTCGCATAATCTTGAAAGAATGTAAAATGAGCAATTATGTACTTTCTTTCATCTTCAAAATCTTGCCAATAATCCCAATTAGTCTTTGATCTAACTGGATTCAAGTAGAACTTGACATACTTCCGCTATAAAAGATTTTCTTCAAAGTATCCAGAGCTAACAATTCTTCATCAATCACATCTTTATCATAATCAGACACATCATCATAAAATCTTTTCAAGTCAAGATCAAGTCATCATCATCAACATCATCAAATATACTTTGATATTCTTGAACTGA
>CM018693.1:95803323-95876981 GCA_009363875.1 Mikania micrantha
TCGTAAATGTTCTAACTGTGCAACACTTTTTCATCCCCAAATGATCTTAGTGCGCACAAGTTTAACGTTCGTAAATAGTCTAACTGTGTAACACTTATTTATTAGCAAATGATCTGACTGTGCGCAAGTTGAGCATTCATAAATGTTCTAACTGTGCACATATACATTTGCAAATTATATTGACTGTGCACAACTTGAACATTCTTATATTCTAACTGTGCAACACATTGATTCGCAAATTATCTGAGTGTGCACAAGTTAAACATTCGGAAATGTTGTAACTGTGCAACACTTTCATTCGCAAGTGATCTAAGTGTGAAAAAGTTGAACATTGGCAAATGTTCTAACTGTGCAACACTTATTCATTCACAAAGGATCTTAGTGTGCACCAATTGAAAATTCGTAAATTTTCTAACTGTGCAACAGTTTCTTTCGTAAATGATCTGAGTTTGCACAAGTTGAACATTCATAAATGTTCTAACTGTGCAACACAGTCATTGCAAATGATCTTGAGTGTACACAAGTTGAACATTCTTAAATATTCTAACTGTGCAACGCATTCATTCGCAAATTATCTGAGTGTGCACAAGTTGAACATTCGGAAATGTTCTAACTGTGCAACACTTATTCATTCACAAAGGATCTTAGTGTGCACCAATTGAAAATTCGTAAATTTTCTAACTATGCTACACTTTCATTCGTAAATGAACCGAGTTTGCACAAGTTGAACATTCATAAATGTTCTAACTGTGCAACACATTCATTTGCAAATGATCTTGAGTGTGCACAAGTTGAACATTCTTAAATATTCTAACTGTGCAACACATTCATTCGCAAATTATCTGAGTGTGCACAAGTTGAACATTCGGAAATGTTCTACTGTGCAACACTTATTCATTCACAAAGGATCTTAGTGTGCACCAATTGAAAATTCGTAAATTTTCTAACTGTGCTACACTTTCATTCGCAAATGATCTGAGTGTGTACATGTTGAACATTCGTAAACGTTCTAGCTCTGCAACAATTATTCATTAGCAAATGATCTGTGTGTGCGCAACTTGAACATACGTAAATTTTCTAACTGTGCACCAAATATTCATTCGTAAATGATCTAGGTGTGCACAAGCTGAACATTCGTAAATGTTATAACTGTGCAAACACATTCATTTGCAAAAGATCTTGAGTGTGCCCAAGTTGAACATTTGTAAATGTTCTAACTGTGCAACACTTTCATTCGCAAATGATCTGAGTCTGCACAAGTTTAACATTCGCAAATGTTCTAACTGTTCAACACTTATTCATTCGCAAATGATTTGAGTGTGCAAAAGTTCAAAATTCGTAAATGTTCTATGTGTGCTACACTTTCATTCGCAAATGATCTGAGTGTGCACAATTTGAACATTCGTAAATGTTCTAACTGTGCAACACTTTTTCATCCCCAAATGATCTTAGTGCGCACAAGTTTAACGTCGTAAATAGTCTAACTGTGTAACACTTATTTATTAGCAAATGATCTGACTGTGCGCAAGTTGAGCATTCATAAATGTTCTAACTGTGCAACATATACATTTGCAAATTATATGACTGTGCACAACTTGAACATTCTTAAATATTCTAACTGTGCAACACATTGATTCGCAAATTATCTGAGTGTGCACAAGTTGAACATTCGGAAATGTTGTAACTGTGCAACACTTTCATTCGCAAGTGATCTAAGTGTGAAAAAGTTGAACATTGGCAAATGTTCTAACTGTGCAACACTTATTCATTCACAAAGGATCTTAGTGTGCACCAATTGAAAATTCGTAAATTTTCTAACTGTGCTACAGTTTCTTTCGTAAATGATCTGAGTTTGCACAAGTTGAACATTCATAAATGTTCTAACTGTGCAACACAGTCATTTGCAAATGATCTTGAGTGTGCACAAGTTGAACATTCTTAAATATTCTAACTGTGCAACGCATTCATTCGCAATTATCTGAGTGTGCACAAGTTGAACATTCGGAAATGTTCTAACTGTGCAACACTTATTCATTCACAAAGGATCTTAGTGTGCACCAATTGAAAATTCGTAAATTTTCTAACTGTGCTACACTTTCATTCGCGAATGATCTGAGTGTGTACATGTTGAACATTCATAAATGTTCTAACTGTGCAACACATTCATTTGCAAATGATCTTGAGTGTGCACAAGTTGAACATTCTTAAATATTCTAACTGTGCAACACATTCATTCGCAAATTATCTGAGTGTGCACAAGTTGAACATTCGGAAATGTTCTAACTGTGCAACACTTATTCATTCACAAAGGATCTTAGTGTGCACCAATTGAAAATTCGTAAATTTTCTAACTGTGCTACTCTTTCATTCGCAAATGATCTGAGTGTGTACATGTTGAACATTCGTAAACGTTCTAGCTCTGCAACAATTATTCATTAGCAAATGATCTGTGTGTGCGCAACTTGAACATACGTAAATTTTCTAACTGTGCACCAAATATTCATTCGTAAATGATCTAGGTGTGCACAAGCTGAACATTCGTAAATGTTATAACTGTGCAACACATTCATTTGCAAAAGATCTTGAGTGTGCCCAAGTTGAACATTTGTAAATGTTCTAACTGTGCAACACTTTCATTCGCAAATGATCTGAGTCTGCACAAGTTTAACATTCGCAAATGTTCTAACTGTTCAACACTTATTCATTCGCAAATGATTTGAGTGTGCAAAAGTTCAAAATTCGTAAATGTTCTATGTGTGCTACACTTTCATTCGCAAATGATCTGAGTGTGCACAATTTGAACATTCGTAAATGTTCTAACTGTGCAACACTTTTTCATCCCCAAATGATCTTAGTGCGCACAAGTTTAACGTTCGTAAATAGTCTAACTGTGTAACACTTATTTATTAGCAAATGATCTGACTGTGCGCAAGTTGAGCATTCATAAATGTTCTAACTGTGCAACATATACATTTGCAAATTATATTGACTGTGCACAACTTGAACATTCTTAAATATTCTAACTGTGCAACACATTGATTCGCAAATTATCTGAGTGTGCACAAGTTGAACATTCGGAAATGTTGTAACTGTGCAACACTTTCATTCGCAAGTGATCTAAGTGTGAAAAAGTTGAACATTGGCAAATGTTCTAACTGTGCAACACTTATTCATTCACAAAGGATCTTAGTGTGCACCAATTGAAAATTCGTAAATTTTCTAACTGTGCTACAGTTTCTTTCGTAAATGATCTGAGTTTGCACAAGTTGAACATTCAT
Organism: Mikania micrantha; assembly: GCA_009363875.1. NCBI lineage: Eukaryota > Viridiplantae > Streptophyta > Magnoliopsida > Asterales > Asteraceae > Mikania > Mikania micrantha. The sequence continues at coordinate 95,806,602 of CM018693.1, forward strand.
AAATGTTCTAACTGTGCAACACAGTCATTTGCAAATGATCTTGAGTGTGCACAAGTTGAACATTCTTAAATATTCTAACTGTGCAACGCATTCATTCGCAAATTATCTGAGTGTGCACAAGTTGAACATTCGGAAATGTTCTAACTGTGCAACACTTATTCATTCACAAAGGATCTTAGTGTGCACCAATTGAAAATTCGTAAATTTTCTAACTGTGCTACACTTTCATTCGCGAATGATCTGAGTGTGTACATGTTGAACATTCATAAATGTTCTAACTGTGCAACACATTCATTTGCAAATGATCTGAGTGTGCACAAGTTGAACATTCTTAAATATTCTAACTGTGCAACACATTCATTCGCAAATTATCTGAGTGTGCACAAGTTGAACATTCGGAAATGTTCTAACTGTGCAACACTTATTCATTCACAAAGGATCTTAGTGTGCACCAATTGAAAATTCGTAAATTTTCTAACTGTGCTACACTTTCATTCGCAAATGATCTGAGTGTGTACATGTTGAACATTCGTAAACGTTCTAGCTCTGCAACAATTATTCATTAGCAAATGATCTGTGTGTGCGCAACTTGAACATACGTAAATTTCTAACTGTGCACCAAATATTCATTCGTAAATGATCTAGGTGTGCACAAGTTGAACATTCGTAAATGTTAACTGTGCAACACATTCATTCAAAAGATCTTGAGTGTGCCCAAGTTGAACATTTGTAAATGTTCTAACTGTGCAACACTTTCATTCGCAAATGATCTGAGTCTGCACAAGTTTAACATTCGCAAATGTTCTAACTGTTCAACACTTATTCATTCGCAAATGATTTGAGTGTGCAAAAGTTCAAAATTCGTAAATGTTCTATGTGTGCTACACTTTCATTCGCAAATGATCTGAGTGTGCACAATTTGAACATTCGTAAATGTTCTAACTGTGCAACACTTTTTCATCCCCAAATGATCTTAGTGCGCACAAGTTAACGTTCGTAAATAGTCTAACTGTGTAACACTTATTATTAGCAAATGATCTGACTGTGCGCAAGTTGAACATTCATAAATGTTCTAACTGTGCAACATATACATTTGCAAATTATATTGAGTGTGCACAACTTGAACATTCTTAAATATTCTAACTGTGCAACACATTGATTCGCAAATTATCTGAGTGTGCACAAGTTGAACATTCGGAAATGTTGTAACTGTGCAACACTTTCATTCGCAAGTGATCTAAGTGTGAAAAAGTTGAACATTGGCAAATGTTCTAACTGTGCAACACTTATTCATTCACAAAGGATCTTAGTGTGCACCAATTGAAAATTCGTAAATTTCTAACTGTGCTACAGTTTCTTTCGTAAATGATCTGAGTGTGCACAAGTTGAACATTCATAAATGTTCTAACTGTGCAACACAGTCATTTGCAAATGATCTGAGTGTGCACAAGTTGAACATTCTTAAATATTCTAACTGTGCAACGCATTCATTCGCAAATGATCTGAGTGTGCACAAGTTGAACATTCGGAAATGTTCTAACTGTGCAACACTTATTCATTCACAAAGGATCTTAGTGTGCACCAATTGAAAATTCGTAAATTTTCTAACTGTGCTACACTTTCATTCGTAAATGATCGAGTTTGCACAAGTTGAACATTCATAAATGTTCTAACTGTGCAACACATTCATTTGCAAATGATCTTGAGTGTGCACAAGTTGAACATTCTTAAATATTCTAACTGTGCAACACATTCATTCGCAAATTATCTGAGTGTGCACAAGTTGAACATTCGGAAATGTTCTAACTGTGCAACACTTATTCATTCACAAAGGATCTTAGTGTGCACCAATTGAAAATTCGTAAATTTTCTAACTGTGCTACACTTTCATTCGCAAATGATCTGAGTGTGTACATGTTGAACATTCGTAAACGTTCTAGCTCTGCAACAATTATTCATTAGCAAATGATCTGTGTGTGCGCAACTTGAACATACGTAAATTTTCTAACTGTGCACCAAATATTCATTCGTAAATGATCTAGGTGTGCACAAGCTGAACATTCGTAAATGTTATAACTGTGCAACACATTCATTTGCAAAAGATCTTGAGTGTGCCCAAGTTGAACATTTGTAAATGTTCTAACTGTGCAACACTTTCATTCGCAAATGATCTGAGTCTGCACAAGTTTAACATTCGCAAATGTTCTAACTGTTCAACACTTATTCATTCGCAAATGATTTGAGTGTGCAAAAGTTCAAAATTCGTAAATGTTCTATGTGTGCTACACTTTCATTCGCAAATGATCTGAGTGTGCACAATTTGAACATTCGTAAATGTTCTAACTGTGCAACACTTTTTCATCCCCAAATGATCTTAGTGCGCACAAGTTTAACGTTCGTAAATAGTCTAACTGTGTAACACTTATTTATTAGCAAATGATCTGACTGTGCGCAAGTTGAGCATTCATAAATGTTCTAACTGTGCAACATATACATTTGCAAATTATATTGACTGTGCACAACTTGAACATTCTTAAATATTCTAACTGTGCAACACATTGATTCGCAAATTATCTGAGTGTGCACAAGTTGAACATTCGGAAATGTTGTAACTGTGCAACACTTTCATTCGCAAGTGATCTAAGTGTGAAAAAGTTGAACATTGGCAAATGTTCTAACTGTGCAACACTTATTCATTCACAAAGGATCTTAGTGTGCACCAATTGAAAATTCGTAAATTTTCTAACTGTGCTACAGTTTCTTTCGTAAATGATCTGAGTTTGCACAAGTTGAACATTCATAAATGTTCTAACTGTGCAACACAGTCATTTGCAAATGATCTTGAGTGTACACAAGTTGAACATTCTTAAATATTCTAACTGTGCAACGCATTCATTCGCAAATTATCTGAGTGTGCACAAGTTGAACATTCGGAAATGTTCTAACTGTGCAACACTTATTCATTCACAAAGGATCTTAGTGTGCACCAATTGAAAATTCGTAAATTTTCTAACTATGCTACACTTTCATTCGTAAATGAACCGAGTTTGCACAAGTTGAACATTCATAAATGTTCTAACTGTGCAACACATTCATTTGCAAATGATCTTGAGTGTGCACAAGTTGAACATTCTTAAATATTCTAACTGTGCAACACATTCATTCGCAAATTATCTGAGTGTGCACAAGTTGAACATTCGGAAATGTTCTAACTGTGCAACACTTATTCATTCACAAAGGATCTTAGTGTGCACCAATTGAAAATTCGTAAATTTTCTAACTGTGCTACACTTTCATTCGCGAATGATCTGAGTGTGTACATGTTGAACATTCGTAAACGTTCTAGCTCTGCAACAATTATTCATTAGCAAATGATCTGTGTGTGCGCAACTTGAACATACGTAAATTTTCTAACTGTGCACCAAATATTCATTCGTAAATGATCTAGGTGTGCACAAGCTGAACATTCGTAAATGTTATAACTGTGCAACACATTCATTTGCAAAAGATCTTGAGTGTGCCCAAGTTGAACATTTGTAAATGTTCTAACTGTGCAACACTTTCATTCGCAAATGATCTGAGTCTGCACAAGTTTAACATTCGCAAATGTTCTAACTGTTCAACACTTATTCATTCGCAAATGATTTGAGTGTGCAAAAGTTCAAAATTCGTAAATGTTCTATGTGTGCTACACTTTCATTCGCAAATGATCTGAGTGTGCACAATTTGAACATTCGTAAATGTTCTAACTGTGCAACACTTTTTCATCCCCAAATGATCTTAGTGCGCACAAGTTTAACGTTCGTAAATAGTCTAACTGTGTAACACTTATTTATTAGCAAATGATCTGACTGTGCGCAAGTTGAGCATTCATAAATGTTCTAACTGTGCAACATATACATTTGCAAATTATATTGACTGTGCACAACTTGAACATTCTTAAATATTCTAACTGTGCAACACATTGATTCGCAAATTATCTGAGTGTGCACAAGTTGAACATTCGGAAATGTTGTAACTGTGCAACACTTTCATTCGCAAGTGATCTAAGTGTGAAAAAGTTGAACATTGGCAAATGTTCTAACTGTGCAACACTTATTCATTCACAAAGGATCTTAGTGTGCACCAATTGAAAATTCGTAAATTTTCTAACTGTGCAACAGTTTCTTTCGTAAATGATCTGAGTTTGCACAAGTTGAACATTCATAAATGTTCTAACTGTGCAACACAGTCATTTGCAAATGATCTTGAGTGTACACAAGTTGAACATTCTTAAATATTCTAACTGTGCAACGCATTCATTCGCAAATTATCTGAGTGTGCACAAGTTGAACATTCGGAAATGTTCTAACTGTGCAACACTTATTCATTCACAAAGGATCTTAGTGTGCACCAATTGAAAATTCGTAAATTTTCTAACTATGCTACACTTTCATTCGTAAATGAACCGAGTTTGCACAAGTTGAACATTCATAAATGTTCTAACTGTGCAACACATTCATTTGCAAATGATCTTGAGTGTGCACAAGTTGAACATTCTTAAATATTCTAACTGTGCAACACATTCATTCGCAAATTATCTGAGTGTGCACAAGTTGAACATTCGGAAATGTTCTAACTGTGCAACACTTATTCATTCACAAAGGATCTTAGTGTGCACCAATTGAAAATTCGTAAATTTTCTAACTGTGCTACACTTTCATTCGCAAATGATCTGAGTGTGTACATGTTGAACATTCGTAAACGTTCTAGCTCTGCAACAATTATTCATTAGCAAATGATCTGTGTGTGCGCAACTTGAACATACGTAAATTTTCTAACTGTGCACCAAATATTCATTCGTAAATGATCTAGGTGTGCACAAGTTGAACATTCGTAAATGTTATAACTGTGCAACACATTCATTTGCAAAAGATCTTGAGTGTGCCCAAGTTGAACATTTGTGAATGTTCTAACTGTGCAACACTTTCATTCGCAAATGATCTGAGTCTGCACAAGTTTAACATTCGCAAATGTTCTAACTGTTCAACACTTATTCATTCGCAAATAATTTGAGTGTGCAACAGTTCAAAATTATTGAATGTTCTATGTGTGCTACACTTTCATTCGCAAATGATCTGAGTGTGCACAATTTGAACATTCGTAAATGTTCTAACTGTGCAACACTTATTCATCCCAAATGATCTTAGTGCGCACAAGTTGAACATTCGTAAATAGTCTAACTGTGTAACACTTATTTATTCGCAAATGATCTGACTGTGCGCAAGTTGAGCATTCATAAATGTTCTAACTGTGCAACATATACATTTGCAAATGATCTTCACTTTGCACAAGTTGAACATTCTTAAATATTCTAACTGTGCAACACATTTATTCGCAAATTATCTGAGTGTGCACAAGTTGAACATTCGGAAATGTTCTAACTGTGCAACACTTTCATTCGCAAGTGATCTAAGTGTGCAAAAGTTGAACATTGGCAAATGTTCTAACTGTGCAACACTTATTCATTCACAAAGGATCTTAGTGCGCACCAATTGAAAATTCGTAAATTTTCTAACTGTGCTACACTTTCTTTCGTAAATGATCTGAGTTTTCACAAGTTGAACATTCATAAATGTTCTAACTGTGCAACACAGTCATTTGCAAATGATCTTGAGTGTGCACAAGTTGAACATTCTTAAATATTCTAACTGTGCAACGCATTCATTCGCAAATTATCTGAGTGTGCACAAGTTGAACATTCGGAAATGTTCTAAATGTGCAACACTTATTCATTCACAAAGGATCTTAGTGTTCACCAATTGAAAATTCGTAAATTTTCTAACTGTGCTACACTTTCATTCGCAAATGATCTGAGTGTGCACATGTTGAACATTCGTAAACGTTCTAGCTCTGCAACAATTATTCATTAGCAAATGATCTGTGTGTGCGCAACTTGAACATACGTAAATTTTCTAAATGTGCACCAAATATTCATTCGTAAATGATCTAGGTGTGCACAAGTTGAACATTCGTAAATGTTATAACTGTGCAACACATTCGTTTGCAAAAAGATCTTGAGTGTGCCCAAGTTGAACATTTGTAAATGTTCTAACTGTGCAACACTTTCATTCGCAAATGATCTGAGTCTGCACAAGTTTAACATTCGCAAATGCTCTAACTGTTCAACACTTATTCATTCGCAAATAATTTGAGTGTGCAACAGTTCAAAATTCGTAAATGTTCTATGTGTGCTACACTTTCATTCGCAAATGATCTGAGTGTGCACAATTTGAACATTCGTAAATGTTCTAACAGTGCAACACTTATTCATCCCCAAATGATCTTAGTGCACACAAGTTGAACATTCGTAAATAGTCTAACTGTGTAACACTTATTTATTTGCAAATGATATGACTGTGTGCAAGTTGAGCATTCATAAATGTTCTAACTGTGCAACATATACATTTGCAAATGATCTTGACTTTGCACAAGTTGAACATTCTTAAATATTCTAACTGTGCAACACATTTATTCGCAAATTATCTGAGTGTGCACAAGTTGAACATTCGGAAATGTTCTAACTGTGCAACACTTTCATTCGCAAGTGATCTAAGTGTGCAAAAGCTGAACATTGGCAAATGTTCTAACTGTGCAACACTTATTCATTCACAAAGGATCTTAGTGTGCACTAATTGAAAATTCGTAAATTTTCTAACTGTGCTACAGTTTCTTTCGTAAATGATATGAGTTTGCACAAGTTGAACATTCATAAATGTTCTAACTGTGCAACACATTCATTTGCAAATGATCTTGAGTGTGTAAAAGTTGAACATTCTTAAATATTCTAACTGTGCAACACATTCATTCGCAAATTATCTGAGTGTGCACAAGTTGAACATTCGGAAATGTTCTAACTGTGCAACACTTATTCATTCACAAAGGATCTTAGTGTTCACCAATTGAAAATTCGTAAATTTTCTAACTGTGCTACACTTTCATTCGCAAATGATCTGAGTGTGGACATGTTGAACATTCGTAAACGTTCTAGCTCTGCAACAATTATTCATTAGCAAATGATCTGTGTGTGCGCAACTTGAACATACGTAAATTTTCTAACTGTGCACCAAATATTCATTCGTAAATGATCTAGGTGTGCACAAGTTGAACATTCGTAAATGTTATAACTGTGCAACACATTCATTTGCAAAAGATCTTGAGTGTGCCCAAGTTGAACATTTGTAAATGTTCTAACTGTGCAACACTTTCATTCGCAAATGATCTGAGTGTGCACAAGTTTAACATTCGCAAATGTTCTAACTGTTCAACACTTATTCATTCGCAAATGATTTGAGTGTGCAACAGTTCAAAATTCGTAAATGTTCTATGTGTGCTACACTTTCATTCGCAAATGATCTGAGTGTGCACAATTTGAACATTCGTAAATGTTCTAACTGTGCAACACTTATTCATCCCCAAATGATTTTAGTGAACACAAGTTGAACATTCGTAAATAGTCTAACTGTGTAACACTTATTTATTTGCAAATGATCTGACTGTGCGCAAGTTGAGCATTCATAAATGTTCTAACTGTGCAACATATACATTTGCAAATGATCTTCACTTTGCACAAGTTGAACATTCTTAAATATTCTAACTGTGCAACACATTTATTCGCAAATTATCTGAGTGTGCACAAGTTGAACATTCGGAAATGTTCTAACTGTGCAACACTTTCATTCGCAAGTGATCTAAGTGTGCAAAAGTTGAACATTGGCAAATGTTCTAACTGTGCAACACTTATTCATTCACAAAGGATCTTAGTGTGCACCAATTGAAAATTCGTAAATTTTCTAACTGTGCTACACTTTCTTTCGTAAATGATCTGAGTTTGCACAAGTTGAACATTCATAAATGTTCTAACTGTGCAACACATTCATTTGCAAATGATCTTGAGTGTGCACAAGTTGAACATTCTTAAATATTCTAACTGTGCAACACATTCATTCGCAAATTATCTGAGTGTGCACAAGTTGAACATTCGGAAATGTTCTAACTGTGCAACACTTATTCATTCACAAAGGATCTTAGTGTGCACCAATTGAAAATTCGTAAATTTTCTAACTGTGCTACACTTTCATTCGCAAATGATCTGAGTGTGTACATGTTGAACATTCGTAAACGTTCTAGCTCTGCAACAATTATTCATTAGCAAATGATCTGTGTGTGCGCAACTTGAACATACGTAAATTTTCTAACTGTGCACCAAATATTCATTCGTAAATGATCTAGGTGTGCACAAGTTGAACATTCGTAAATGTTATAACTGTGCAACACATTCATTTGCAAAAGATCTTGAGTGTGCCCAAGTTGAACATTTGTAAATGTTCTAACTGTGCAACACTTTCATTCGCAAATGATCTGAGTGTGCACAAGTTTAACATTCGCAAATGTTCTAACTGTTCAACACTATTCATTCGCAAATGATTTGAGTGTGCAACAGTTGAAAATTCGTAAATGTTCTATGTGTGCTACACTTTCATTCGCAAATGATCTGAGTGTGCACAATTTGAACATTCGTAAATGTTCTAACTGTGCAACACTTATTCATCCCCAAATGATCTTAGTGCGCACAAGTTGAACATTCGTAAATAGTCTAACTGTGTAACACTTATTTATTTGCAAATGATCTGACTGTGCGCAAGTTGAGCATTCATAAATGTTCTAACTGTGTAACATATACATTTGCAAATGATCTTGACTGTGCACAAGTTGAACATTCTTAAATATTCTAACTGTGCAACACATTCATTCGCAAATTATCTGAGTGTGCACAAGTTGAACATTCGGAAATGTCCTAACTGTGCAACACTTTCATTCGCAAGTGATCTAAGTGTGCAAAAGTTGAACATTGGCAAATGTTCTAACTGTGCAACACTTATTCATTCACAAAGGATCTTAGTGTGCACCAATTGAAAATTCGTAAATTTTCTAACTGTGCTACACTTTCTTTCGTAAATGATCTGAGTTTGCACAAGTTGAACATTCATAAATGTTCTAACTGTGCAACACATTCATTTGCAAATGATCTTGAGTGTGCACAAGTTGAACATTCTTAAATATTCTAACTGTGCAACACATTCATTCGCAAATTATCTGAGTGTGCACAAGTTGAACATTCGGAAATGTTCTAACTGTGCAACACTTATTCATTCACAAAGGATCTTAGTGTGCACCAATTGAAAATTCGTAAATTTTCTAACTGTGCTACACTTTCATTCGCAAATGATCTGAGTGTGTACATGTTGAACATTCGTAAACGTTCTAGCTCTGCAACAATTATTCATTAGCAAATGATCTGTGTGTGCGCAACTTGAACATACGTAAATTTTCTAACTGTGCACCAAATATTCATTCGTAAATGATCTAGGTGTGCACAAGTTGAACATTCGTAAATGTTATAACTGTGCAACACATTCATTTGCAAAAGATCTTGAGTGTGCCCAAGTTGAACATTTGTAAATGTTCTAACTGTGCAACACTTTCATTCGCAAATGATCTGAGTGTGCACAAGTTTAACATTCGCAAATGTTCTAACTGTTCAACACTTATTCATTCGCAAATGATTTGAGTGTGCAAAAGTTCAAAATTCGTAAATGTTCTATGTGTGCTACACTTTCATTCGCAAATGATCTGAGTGTGCACAATTTGAACATTCGTAAATGTTCTAACTGTGCAACACTTTTTCATCCCCAAATGATCTTAGTGCGCACAAGTTGAACATTCGTAAATAGTCTAACTGTGTAACACTTATTTATTAGCAAATGATCTGACTGTGCGCAAGTTGAGCATTCATAAATGTTCTAACTGTGCAACATATACATTTGCAAATGATCTTCACTTTGCACAAGTTGAACATTCTTAAATATTCTAACTGTGCAACACATTGATTCGCAAATTATCTGAGTGTGCACAAGTTGAACATTCGGAAATGTTGTAACTGTGCAACACTTTCATTCGCAAGTGATCTAAGTGTGAAAAAGTTGAACATTGGCAAATGTTCTAACTGTGCAACACTTATTCATTCACAAAGGATCTTAGTGTGCACCAATTGAAAATTCGTAAATTTTCTAACTGTGCTACAGTTTCTTTCGTAAATGATCTGAGTTTGCACAAGTTGAACATTCATAAATGTTCTAACTGTGCAACACATTCATTTGCAAATGATCTTGAGTGTGCACAAGTTGAACATTCTTAAATATTCTAACTGTGCAACACATTCATTCGCAAATTATCTGAGTGTGCACAAGTTGAACATTCGGAAATGTTCTAACTGTGCAACACTTATTCATTCACAAAGGATCTTAGTGTGCACCAATTGAAAATTCGTAAATTTTCTAACTGTGCTACACTTTCATTCGTAAATGATCTGAGTTTGCACAAGTTGAACATTCATAAATGTTCTAACTGTGCAACACATTCATTTGCAAATGATCTTGAGTGTGCACAAGTTGAACATTCTTAAATATTCTAACTGTGCAACACATTCATTCGCAAATTATCTGAGTGTGCACAAGTTGAACATTCGGAAATGTTCTAACTGTGCAACACTTATTCATTCACAAAGGATCTTAGTGTGCACCAATTGAAAATTCGTAAATTTTCTAACTGTGCTACACTTTCATTCGCAAATGATCTGAGTGTGTAAATGTTGAACATTCGTCAACGTTCTAGCTCTGCAACAATTATTCATTAGAAAATGATCTGTGTGTGCGCAACTTGAACATACGTAAATTTTCTAACTGTGCACCAAATATTCATTCGTAAATGATCTAGGTGTGCACAAGTTGAACATTCGTAAATGTTATAACTGTGCAACACATTCATTTGCAAAAGATCTTGAGTGTGCCCAAGTTGAACATTTGTAAATGTTCTAACTGTGCAACACTTTCATTCGCAAATGATCTGAGTGTGCACAAGTTTAACATTCGCAAATGTTCTAACTGTTCAACACTTATTCATTCGCAAATGATTTGAGTGTGCAACAGTTGAAAATTCTTAAATGTTCTATGTGTGCTACACTTTCATTCGCAAATGATCTGAGTGTGCACAATTTGAACATTCGTAAATGTTCTAACTGTGCAACACTTATTCATCCCAAATGATCTTAGTGCGCACAAGTTGAACATTCGTAAATAGTCTAACTGTGTAACACTTATTTATTCGCAAATGATCTGACTGTGCGCAAGTTGAGCATTCATAAATGTTCTAACTGTGCAACATATACATTTGCAAATGATCTGACTTTGCACAAGTTGAACATTCTTAAATATTCTAACTGTGCAACACATTATTCGCAAATTATCTGAGTGTGCACAAGTTGAACATTCGGAAATGTTCTAACTGTGCAACACTTTCATTCGCAAGTGATCTAAGTGTGCAAAGTTGAACATTGGCAAATGTTCTAACTGTGCAACACTTATTCATTCACAAAGGATCTTAGTGTGCACCAATTGTAAAATTCGTAAATTTTCTAACTGTGCTACACTTTCTTTCGTAAATGATCTGAGTTTGCACAAGTTGAACATTCATAAATGTTCTAACTGTGCAACACATTCATTTGCAAATGATCTTGAGTGTGCACAAGTTGAACATTCTTAAATATTCTAACTGTGCAACACATTCATTCGCAAATTATCTGAGTGTGCACAAGTTGAACATTCGGAAATGTTCTAACTGTGCAACACTTATTCATTCACAAAGGATCTTAGTGTTCACCAATTGAAAATTCGTAAATTTTCTAACTGTGCTACACTTTCATTCGCAAATGATCTGAGTGTGCACATGTTGAACATTCGTAAACGTTCTAGCTCTGCAACAATTATTCATTAGCAAATGATCTGTGTGTGCGCAACTTGAACATACGTAAATTTTCTAAATGTGCACCAAATATTCATTCGTAAATGATCTAGGTGTGCACAAGTTGAACATTCGTAAATGTTATAACTGTGCAACACATTCGTTTGCAAAAAGATCTTGAGTGTGCCCAAGTTGAACATTTGTAAATGTTCTAACTGTGCAACACTTTCATTCGCAAATGATCTGAGTCTGCACAAGTTTAACATTCGCAAATGCTCTAACTGTTCAACACTTATTCATTCGCAAATAATTTGAGTGTGCAACAGTTCAAAATTCGTAAATGTTCTATGTGTGCTACACTTTCATTCGCAAATGATCTGAGTGTGCACAATTTGAACATTCGTAAATGTTCTAACAGTGCAACACTTATTCATCCCCAAATGATCTTAGTGCACACAAGTTGAACATTCGTAAATAGTCTAACTGTGTAACACTTATTTATTTGCAAATGATATGACTGTGTGCAAGTTGAGCATTCATAAATGTTCTAACTGTGCAACATATACATTTGCAAATGATCTTGACTTTGCACAAGTTGAACATTCTTAAATATTCTAACTGTGCAACACATTTATTCGCAAATTATCTGAGTGTGCACAAGTTGAACATTCGGAAATGTTCTAACTGTGCAACACTTTCATTCGCAAGTGATCTAAGTGTGCAAAAGCTGAACATTGGCAAATGTTCTAACTGTGCAACACTTATTCATTCACAAAGGATCTTAGTGTGCACTAATTGAAAATTCGTAAATTTTCTAACCGTGCTACAGTTTCTTTCGTAAATGATATGAGTTTGCACAAGTTGAACATTCATAAATGTTCTAACTGTGCAACACATTCATTTGCAAATGATCTTGAGTGTGTAAAAGTTGAACATTCTTAAATATTCTAACTGTGCAACACATTCATTCGCAAATTATCTGAGTGTGCACAAGTTGAACATTCGGAAATGTTCTAACTGTGCAACACTTATTCATTCACAAAGGACCTTAGTGTTCACCAATTGAAAATTCGTAAATTTTCTAACTGTGCTACACTTTCATTCGCAAATGATCTGAGTGTGGACATGTTGAACATTCGTAAACGTTCTAGCTCTGCAACAATTATTCATTAGCAAATGATCTGTGTGTGCGCAACTTGAACATACGTAAATTTTCTAACTGTGCACCAAATATTCATTCGTAAATGATCTAGGTGTGCACAAGTTGAACATTCGTAAATGTTATAACTGTGCAACACATTCATTTGCAAAAGATCTTGAGTGTGCCCAAGTTGAACATTTGTAAATGTTCTAACTGTGCAACACTTTCATTCGCAAATGATCTGAGTGTGCACAAGTTTAACATTCGCAAATGTTCTAACTGTTCAACACTTATTCATTCGCAAATGATTTGAGTGTGCAACAGTTCAAAATTCGTAAATGTTCTATGTGTGCTACACTTTCATTCGCAAATGATCTGAGTGTGCACAATTTGAACATTCGTAAATGTTCTAACTGTGCAACACTTATTCATCCCCAAATGATCTTAGTGCGCACAAGTTGAACATTCGTAAATAGTCTAACTGTGTAACCCTTATTTATTTGCAAATGATCTGACTGTGCGCAAGTTGAGCATTCATAAATGTTCTAACTGTGCAACATATACATTTGCAAATGATCTTGACTGTGCACAAGTTGAACATTCTTAAATATTCTAACTGTGCAACACATTTATTCGCAAATTATCTGAGTGTGCACAAGTTGAACACTCGGAAATGTCCTAACTGTGCAACACTTTCATTCGCAAGTGATCTAAGTGTGAAAAAGTTGAACATTCGCAAATGTTCTAGCTGTGCAACAGTTATTCATTCACAAAGGATCTTAGTGTGCACCAATTGAAAATTCGTAAATTTTCTAACTGTGCTACACTTTTTTTCGTAAATGATCTGAGTTTGCACAAGTTGAAAATTCATAAATGTTCTAACTGTGCAACACATTCATTTGCAAATGATCTTGAGTGTGCACAAGTTGAACATTCTTAAATATTCTAACTGTGCAACACATTCATTCGCAAATTATCTGAGTGTGCACAAGTTGAACATTCGGAAATGTTCTAACTGTGCAACACTTATTCATTCACAAAGGATCTTAGTGTGCACCAATTGAAAATTCGTAAATTTTCTAACTGTGCTACACTTTCATTCGCAAATGATCTGAGTGTGTAAATGTTGAACATTCGTCAACGTTCTAGCTCTGCAACAATTATTCATTAGAAAATGATCTGTGTGTGCGCAACTTGAACATACGTAAATTTTCTAACTGTGCACCAAATATTCATTCGTAAATGATCTAGGTGTGCACAAGTTGAACATTCGTAAATGTTATAACTGTGCAACACATTCATTTGCAAAGATCTTGAGTGTGCCCAAGGTGAACATTTATAAATGTTCTAACTATGCAACACTTTCATTCGCAAATGATCTGAGTGTGCACAAGTTTAACATTCGCAAATGTTCTAACTGTTCAACACTTATTCATTCGCAAATGATTTGAGTGTGCGACAGTTGAAAATTCTTAAATGTTCTATGTGTGCTACACTTTCATTTGCAAATAATCTGAGTGTGCACAATTTGAACATTCGTAAATGTTCTAACTGTGCAACACTTATTCATCCCCAAATGATTTTAGTGAACACAAGTTGAACATTCGTAAATAGTCTAACTGTGTAACACTTATTTATTTGCAAATCATCTGACTGTGCGAAAGTTGAGCATTCATAAACTTTCTAACCGTGGAACACATTAATTTGCAAATGATCTTGACTGTGCACAAGTTGAACATTCTTAAATATTCTAACTCTGCAACACATTCATTCGCAAATTATCTGAGTGTGCACAAGTTGAACATTCGAAAATGTCCTAACTGTGCAACACTTTCATTCGCAAGTGATCTATGTGTGCAAAAGTTGAACATTGGCAAATGTTTTAACCGTGCAACACTTATTCATTCACAAAGGATCTTAGTGTGCACCAATTGTAAAATTCGTAAATTTTCTAACTGTGCTACACTTTCTTTCGTAAATGATCTGAGTTTGCACAAGTTGAACATTCATAAATGTTCTAACTGTGCAACACATTCATTTGCAAATGATCTTGAGTGTGCACAAGTTGAACATTCTTAAATATTCTAACTGTGCAACACATTCATTCGCAAATTATCTGAGTGTGCACAAGTTGAACATTCGGAAATGTTCTAACTGTGCAACACTTATTCATTCACAAAGGATCTTAGTGTGCACCAATTGAAAATTCGTAAATTTTCTAACTGTGCTACACTTTCATTCGCAAATGATCTGAGTGTGTACATGTTGAACATTCGTAAACGTTCTAGCTCTGCAACAATTATTCATTAGCAAATGATCTGTGTGTGCGCAACTTGAACATACGTAAATTTTCTAACTGTGCACCAAATATTCATTCGTAAATGATCTAGGTGTGCACAAGTTGAACATTCGTAAATGTTATAACTGTGCAACACATTCATTTGCAAAAGATCTTGAGTGTGCCCAAGTTGAACATTTGTAAATGTTCTAACTGTGCAACACTTTCATTCGCAAATGATCTGAGTGTGCACAAGTTTAACATTCGCAAATGTTCTAACTGTTCAACACTTATTCATTCGCAAATAATTTGAGTGTGCAACAGTTCAAAATTATTGAATGTTCTATGTGTGCTACACTTTCATTCGCAAATGATCTGAGTGTGCACAATTTGAACATTCGTAAATGTTCTAACTGTGCAACACTTATTCATCCCAAATGATCTTAGTGCGCACAAGTTGAACATTCGTAAATAGTCTAACTGTGTAACACTTATTTATTTGCAAATGATCTGACTGTGCGCAAGTTGAGCATTCATAAATGTTCTAACTGTGCAACATATACATTTGCAAATGATCTTGACTTTGCACAAGTTGAACATTCTTAAATATTCTAACTGTGCAACACATTCATTCGCAAATTATCTGAGTGTGCACAAGTTGAACATTCGGAAATGTCCTAACTGTGCAACACTTTCATTCGCAAGTGATCTAAGTGTGCAAAAGTTGAACATTGGCAAATGTTCTAACTGTGCAACACTTATTCATTCACAAAGGATCTTAGTGTGCACCAATTGAAAATTCGTAAATTTTCTAACTGTGCTACACTTTCTTTCGTAAATGATCTGAGTTTGCACAAGTTGAACATTCATAAATGTTCTAACTGTGCAACACATTCATTTGCAAATGATCTTGAGTGTGCACAAGTTGAACATTCTTAAATATTCTAACTGTGCAACACATTCATTCGCAAATTATCTGAGTGTGCACAAGTTGAACATTCGGAAATGTTCTAACTGTGCAACACTTATTCATTCACAAAGGATCTTAGTGTGCACCAATTGAAAATTCGTAAATTTTCTAACTGTGCTACACTTTCATTCGCAAATGATCTGAGTGTGTACATGTTGAACATTCGTAAACGTTCTAGCTCTGCAACAATTATTCATTAGCAAATGATCTGTGTGTGCGCAACTTGAACATACGTAAATTTTCTAACTGTGCACCAAATATTCATTCGTAAATGATCTAGGTGTGCACAAGTTGAACATTCGTAAATGTTATAACTGTGCAACACATTCATTTGCAAAAGATCTTGAGTGTGCCCAAGTTGAACATTTGTGAATGTTCTAACTGTGCAACACTTTCATTCGCAAATGATCTGAGTCTGCACAAGTTTAACATTCGCAAATGTTCTAACTGTTCAACACTTATTCATTCGCAAATAATTTGAGTGTGCAACAGTTCAAAATTATTGAATGTTCTATGTGTGCTACACTTTCATTCGCAAATGATCTGAGTGTGCACAATTTGAACATTCGTAAATGTTCTAACTGTGCAACACTTATTCATCCCAAATGATCTTAGTGCGCACAAGTTGAACATTCGTAAATAGTCTAACTGTGTAACACTTATTTATTTGCAAATGATATGACTGTGTGCAAGTTGAGCATTCATAAATGTTCTAACTGTGCAACATATACATTTGCAAATGATCTTGACTTTGCACAAGTTGAACATTCTTAAATATTCTAACTGTGCAACACATTTATTCGCAAATTATCTGAGTGTGCACAAGTTGAACATTCGGAAATGTTCTAACTGTGCAACACTTTCATTCGCAAGTGATCTAAGTGTGCAAAAGCTGAACATTGGCAAATGTTCTAACTGTGCAACACTTATTCATTCACAAAGGATCTTAGTGTGCACTAATTGAAAATTCGTAAATTTTCTAACCGTGCTACAGTTTCTTTCGTAAATGATATGAGTTTGCACAAGTTGAACATTCATAAATGTTCTAACTGTGCAACACATTCATTTGCAAATGATCTTGAGTGTGTAAAAGTTGAACATTCTTAAATATTCTAACTGTGCAACACATTCATTCGCAAATTATCTGAGTGTGCACAAGTTGAACATTCGGAAATGTTCTAACTGTGCAACAGTTATTCATTCACAAAGGACCTTAGTGTTCACCAATTGAAAATTCGTAAATTTTCTAACTGTGCTACACTTTCATTCGCAAATGATCTGAGTGTGGACATGTTGAACATTCGTAAACGTTCTAGCTCTGCAACAATTATTCATTAGCAAATGATCTGTGTGTGCGCAACTTGAACATAAGTAAACTTTCTAACTGTGCACCAAATATTCATTCGTAAATGATCTAGGTGTGCACAAGTTGAACATTCGTAAATGTTATAACTGTGCAACACATTCATTTGCAAAAGATCTTTAGTGTGCCCAAGTTGAACATTTGTAAATGTTCTAACTATGCAACAATTTCATTCGCAAATGATCTGAGTGTGCACAAGTTTAACATTCTCAAATGTTCTAACTGTTCAACACCTATTCATTCGCAAATGATTTGAGTGTGCAACAGTTCAAAATTCGTAAATGCTCTATGTGTGCTACACTTTCATTCGCAAATGATCTGAGTGTGCACAATTTG
This sequence comes from Mikania micrantha, assembly GCA_009363875.1. Taxonomy (NCBI): domain Eukaryota; kingdom Viridiplantae; phylum Streptophyta; class Magnoliopsida; order Asterales; family Asteraceae; genus Mikania; species Mikania micrantha. Next base: position 95,824,528 of record CM018693.1, read on the forward strand.
AACATTCGTAAATGTTCTAACTGTGCAACACTTATTCATCCCCAAATGATCTTAGTGCGCACAAGTTGAACATTCGTAAATAGTCTAACTGTGTAACCCTTATTTATTTGCAAATGATCTGACTGTGCGCAAGTTGAGCATTCATAAATGTTCTAACTGTGTAACATATACATTTGCAAATGATCTTGACTGTGCACAAGTTCAACATTCTTAAATATTCTAACTGTGCAACACATTGATTCGAAAATTATCTGAGTGTGCACAAGTTGAACACTCGGAAATGTCCTAACTGTGCAACACTTTCATTCGCAAGTGATCTAAGTGTGCAAAAGTTGAACATTAGCAAATGTTCAAACTGTGCAACACTTATTCATTCACAAAGGATCTTAGTGTGCACCAATTGAAAATTTGTAAATTTTCTAACTATGCTACACTTTCATTCGCAAATGATCTGAGTGTGTACATGTTGAAAATTCGTAAACGTTCTAGCTCTGCAACAATTATTCATTAGCAAATGATCTGTGTGTGCGCAACTTGAACATACGTAAATTTTCTAACTGTGCACCGAATATTCATTCGTAAATGATCTAGGTGTGCACAAGTTGAACATTCGTAAATGTTATAACTGTGCAACACATTCATTTGCAAAAGATCTTGAGTATGCCCAAGTTGAACATTTGTAAATGTTTTAACTGTGCAACACTTTCATTCGCAAATGATCTGAGTGTGCACAAGTTTAACATTCTCAAATGTTCTAACTGTGCAACACTTATTCATCCCCAAATGATCTTAGTGCGCACAAGTTGAACATTCGTAAATAGTCTAACTGTGTAACACTTATTTATTTGCAAATGATCTGACTGTGCGCAAGTTGAGCATTGATAAATGTTCTAACTGTGTAACATATACATTTGCAAATGATCTTGACTGTGCACAAGTTGAACATTCTTAAATATTCTAACTGTGCAACACATTGATTCGCCAATTATCTAAGTGTGCACAAGTTGAACATTCGGAAATGTTCTAACTGTGCAACACTTTCATTCGCAAGTGATCTGAGTGTGAAAAAGTTGAACATTGGCAAATGTTCAAACTGTGCAACACTTATTCATTCACTAACAGTGCTACACTTTCTTTCGTAAATGAACTGAGTTTGCACAAGTTGAACATTCATAAATGTTCTAAATGTGCAACACATTCATTTGCAAAGGATCTTGAGTGTGCACAAGTTGAACATTCGGAAATGTTCTGAATGTGCAAAACTTTCATTCGCAAGTGATCTAAGTGTTCAAAAGTTGAACATTGGCAAATGTTCTAACTATGCAACAGTTATTCATCACAAAGGATCTTAGTTTGCACCAATTGAAAATCCGTAAATTTTCTAACTGTGCTACACTTTCATTCGTAAATGATCTAGTTTGTACAAGTTGAACATTCATAAATGTTCTAACTATGCAACCCATTCATTTGCAAAGGATCTTGAGTGTGCACAAGTTGAACACTCGGAAATGCTCTGACTATGCAACACTTTCATTCGCAAGATATCTAAGTGTGCAAAAGTTGAACATTGGCAAATGTTCTAACAGTGCAACACTTATTCATTCACAAAGGATCTTAGGGTGCACCGTTTGAAAATTCGTAAATTTTTTAACTGTGCTACACTTTCCTTCGCAAATGATCTGAGTGTGTACATGTTGAACATTCGTAAACGTTCTAGCTCTGCAACAATTATTCATTAGCAAATGATCCGTGAGTGCGAAACTTGGACATATGTAAATTTACTAGTTGTGCACCAAATATTCATTCGTAAATGATCTAGGTGTGCACAGGTTGAACGTTCGTAAATGTTATAACTGTGCAACAGTTTCATTTGCAAAAGATCTTGAGTGTTCCCAAGTTGAACATTTGTAAATGTTCTAACTGTGCAACACTTTCATTCGCAAATGATCTGAGTGTGCACAAGTTTAACATTCGCAAATGTTCTAACTGTTCAACACTTATTCATTCGCAAATGATTTGAGTGTGCAACAGTTGAAAATTCGTAAATGTTCTATGTGTGCTACACTTTCATTCGTAAATCATCTGAGTGTGCACAATTTGAACATTTGTAAATGTTCTAACTGCGCAACAGTTATTCATCCCGAAATGATCTTAGTGCGCACAAGTTGAACATTCGTAAATAGTGTAACAGTGTAACACTTATTTATTTGCGAATGATCTGACTGTGCGGAAGTTGAGCATTCATAAATGTTCTAACTGTGCAACACATTAATTTGCAAATGATCTTGACTGTGCACAAGTTGAACATTCTTAAATATTCTAACTGTGCAACACATTCATTCGCAAATTATCTGAGTGTGCACAAGTTGAACATTCGGAAATGTTCTAACTGTGCAACACTTATTCATTCACAAAGGATCTTAGGGTGCACCAATTGAAAATTCGTAAATTTTCTAGCTGTGCTACACTTTCTTTCGTAAATGATCTGAGTTTGCACAAGTTGAACATTCATAAATGTTCTGACTGTGCAACACATTCACTTGCAAATGATCTTGAGTGTGCACAAGTTGACCATTCTTAAATATTCTAACTGTGCAACACATTCATTCGCAAATTATCTGAGTGTGCGCAAGTTGAACATTCGGAAATGTTCTAACTGTGCAACACTTATTCATTCACAAAGGATCTTAGTGTGCACCATTTGAAAATTCGTAAATTTTCTAACTGTGCTACACTTTCATTCGCAAATGATCTGAGTGTGTACATGTTGAACATTCGTAAACGTTCTAGCTCTGCAACAATTATTCATTAGCAAATAATCTGTGTGTGCGCAACTTGAACAGACGTAAACTTTCTAACTGTGCACCAAATATTCATTCGTAAATGATCTAGGTGTGCACAAGTTGAACATTCGTAAATGTTATAACTGTGCAACACATTCATTTGCAAAAGATATTGAGTGTGCCCAAGTTGAACATTCGTAAATGTTCTAACTGTGCAACACTTTCATTCGCAAATGATCTGAGTGTGCACAAGTTTAACATTCGCAAATGTTCTAACTGTTCAACACTTGTTCACTCGTAAATGATTTGAGTGTGCAACAGTTGAAAATTCGTAAATGTTCTATGTGAGCTACACTTTCATTCGCAAATGATCTGAGTGTGCACAATTTGAACATTTGTAAATCTTCTAACTGTGCAACACTTATTCATCCCAAAATAATCTTAGTGCGCACGAGTTGAACATTCGCAAATAGTCTAACGGTGTAACACCTATTTATTTGCAAATGATCTGACTTTGCGCAAGTTGAGCATTCATAAATGTTATAACCGTGCCACATATACATTTGCAAATGATCTTGACTTTGCACAAGTTGAACATTCTTAAATATTCTAACTGTGCAACACATTCATTCGCAAATTATCTGAGTGTGCACAGGTTGAACATTCGGAAATGTTCTAAATGTGCAACACTTAATCTTTCACAAAGGATATTAGTGTGCACCAATTGAAAATTCGTAAATTTTCTTACTGTGCTACACTTTCATTCGCAAATGATCTGAGTGTGTACATGTTGAACATTCGTAAACGTTCTAGCTCTGCAACAATTATTCATTAGCAAATGATCTGTGTGTGCGCAACTTGAACAGACGTAAATTTTCTAATTGTGCACCAAATAATCATTCGTACATGATCTAGGTGTGCACAAGTTGAACATTCGTAAATGTTATAACTGTGCAACACATTCATTTGCAAAAGATCATGAGTATGCCCAAGTTGAACATTTGGAAATGTTCTAACTGTGCAACACTTTCATTCGCAAATGATCTGAGTCTGCACAAGTTTAACATTCGCAAATGTTCTAACTGTTCAACACTTTTTCATTCGCAAATGATTTGAGTGTGCAACAGTTGAAAATTCGTAAATGTTCTATGTGTGTTACACTTTCATTCGCATATGTTCTGAGTGTGCACAATTTGAACATTCGTAAACGTTCTAACTGTGCAACACTTATTCATCCCCAAATGATCTTAGTGCGCACAAGTTGAACGTTCGTAAATAGTCTAACTCTGTAACACTTATTTATTTGAAAATGATCTGACTGTGCGCAAGTTGAGCATTCATAAATGTTCTAACTGTTCAAAACATTCATTAGTAATTGATCTTGATTGTACACAAGTTGAACATTCTTAAATATTCTAACTGTGCAACACATTCATTCGCAAATTATCTGAGTGTGCACAAGTTGAACGTTCGGAAATTTTCTAACTGTGCAACACTTTCATTCGCAAGTGATCTAAGTGTGCAAAAGTTGAACATTGCCAAATGTTCTAACTTTGCGACACTTATTTATTCCCAAAGGATCTTAGTGTGCACCAATTGAAAATTCGTAAATTTTATAACTGTGCTACACTTTCATTCGTAAATGATCTGAGTTTGCATAAGTTGAAAATTTATAAATATTCTAAATGTGCAACACATTCATTTGCAAAGGATCTTGAGAGTGCAAAAGTTGAACATTCGGAAATGTTCTCAATATGCAAAACTTTCATTCGCAAGTGATCTATGTGTGCAAAAGTTGAACATTGGCAAATGTTCTAACTGTGCAACACTTATTCATCCCAAAGGATCTTATTGTGCACCAATTGAAAATTCGTAAATTTTCTAACTGTGCTACACTTTCATTCGTAAATGATCTGAGTTTGTACAAGTTGAACATTCAAAAATTTTCTATCTGTGCAACACATTCATTTGCAAAGGATCTTGAGTGTGCACAAGTTGAACATTCGGAAATGCTCTGACTATGCAACACTTTCATTCGCAAGTGATCTAAGTGTGCAAAAGTTGAACATTGGCAAATGTTCTAACTGTGCAACACTAATTCATTCACAAAGGATCTTAGTGTGCACCAACTGAAAATTCGTAAATTTCTTAACTGTGCTACACTTTCATTCGCAAATGATCTGAGTTTGCACCAATTGAACATACGTAAATTTTCTAACTGTGCACCAAATATTCATTCGTAAATGATCTAGGTGTGCACAAGTTGAACATTCGTAAATGTTATAATTGTGCAACACATTCATTAGCAAAAGATCTTGAGTGTGCCCAAGTTGAACATTCGTAAATGTTCTAACTGTGCAACACTTTCATTCGCAAATGATCTGAGTGTGCACAAGTTTAACATTCGCAAATGTTCTAACTGTTCAACACTTGTTCACTCGTAAATGATTTGAGTGTGCAACAGTTGAAAATTCGTAAATGTTCTATGTGAGCTACACTTTCATTCGCAAATGATCTGAGTGTGCACAATTTGAACATTTGTAAATGTTCTAACTGTGCAACACTTATTCATCCCAAAATAATCTTAGTGCGCACGAGTTGAACATTCGCAAATAGTCTAACGGTGTAACACCTATTTATTTGCAAATGATCTGACTTTGCGCAAGTTGAGCATTCATAAATGTTATAACCGTGCCACATATACATTTGCAAATGATCTTGACTTTGCACAAGTTGAACATTCTTAAATATTCTAACTGTGCAACACATTCATTCGCAAATTATCTGAGTGTGCACAGGTTGAACATTCAGAAATGTTCTAAATGTGCAACACTTAATCTTTCACAAAGGATATTAGTGTGCACCAATTGAAAATTCGTAAATTTTCTTACTGTGCTACACTTTCATTCGCAAATGATCTGAGTGTGTACATGTTGAACATTCGTAAACGTTCTAGCTCTGCAACAATTATTCATTAGCAAATGATCTGTGTGTGCGCAACTTGAACAGACGTAAATTTTCTAACTGTGCACCAAATAATCATTCGTACATGATCTAGGTGTGCACAAGTTGAACATTCATAAATGTTATAACTGTGCAACACATTCATTTGCAAAAGATCTTGAGTGTGCCCAAGTTGAACATTTGGAAATGTTCTAACTGTGCAACACTTTCATTCGCAAATGATCTGAGTCTGCACAAGTTTAACATTCGCAAATGTTCTAACTGTTCAACACTTTTTCATTCGCAAATGATTTGAGTGTGCAACAGTTGAAAATTCGTAAATGTTCTATGTGTGTTACACTTTCATTCGCATATGTTCTGAGTGTGCACAATTTGAACATTCGTAAACGTTCTAACTGCGCAACACTTATTCATCCCCAAATGATCTTAGTGCGCACAAGTTGAACGTTCGTAAATAGTCTAACTCTGTAACACTTATTTATTTGAAAATGATCTGACTGTGCGCAAGTTGAGCACTCACAAATGTTCTAACTGTTCAAAACATTCATTTGTAAATGATCTTGATTGTACACAAGTTGAACATTCTTAAATATTCTAACTGTGCAACACATTCATTCGCAAATTATCTGAGTGTGCACAAGTTGAACATTCGGAAATTTTCTAACTCTGCAACACTTTCATTCGCAAGTGCTCTAAGTGTGCAAAAGTTGAACATTGGCAAATGTTCTAACTTTGCGACACTTATTTATTCCCAAAGGATCTTAGTGTGCACCAATTGAAAATTCGTAAATTTTATAACTGTGCTACACTTTCATTCGTAAATGATCTGAGTTTGCATAAGTTGAAAATTTATAAATATTCTAAATGTGCAACACATTCATTTGCAAAGGATCTTGAGAGTGCAAAAGTTGAACATTCGGAAATGTTCTCAATATGCAAAACTTTCATTCGCAAGTGATCTATGTGTGCAAAAGTTGAACATTGGCAAATGTTCTAACTGTGCAACACTTATTCATCCCAAAGGATCTTATTGTGCACCAATTGAAAATTCGTAAATTTTCTAACTGTGCTACACTTTCATTCGTAAATGATCTGAGTTTGTACAAGTTGAACATTCAAAAATTTTCTATCTGTGCAACACATTCATTTGCAAAGGATCTTGAGTGTGCACAAGTTGAACATTCGGAAATGCTCTGACTATGCAACACTTTCATTCGCAAGTGATCTAAGTGTGCAAAAGTTGAACATTGGCAAATGTTCTAACTGTGCAACACTAATTCATTCACAAAGGATCTTAGTGTGCACCAACTGAAAATTCATAAATTTCTTAACTGTGCTACACTTTCATTCGCAAATGATCTGAGTTTGCACCAATTGAACATACGTAAATTTTCTAACTGTGCACCAAATATTCATTCGTAAATGATCTAGGTGTGCACAAGTTGAACATTCGTAAATGTTATAATTGTGCAACACATTCATTAGCAAAAGATCTTGAGTGTGCCCAAGTTGAACATTCGTAAATGTTCTAACTGTGCAACACTTTCATTCGCAAATGATCTGAGTGTGCACAAGTTTAACATTCGCAAATGTTCTAACTGTTCAACACTTGTTCACTCGTAAATGATTTGAGTGTGCAACAGTTGAAAATTCGTAAATGTTCTATGTGAGCTACACTTTCATTCGCAAATGATCTGAGTGTGCACAATTTGAACATTTGTAAATGTTCTAACTGTGCAACACTTATTCATCCCAAAATAATCTTAGTGCGCACGAGTTGAACATTCGCAAATAGTCTAACGGTGTAACACCTATTTATTTGCAAATGATCTGACTTTGAGCAAGTTGAGCATTCATAAATGTTATAACCGTGCCACATATACATTTGCAAATGATCTTGACTTTGCACAAGTTGAACATTCTTAAATATTCTAACTGTGCAACACATTCATTCGCAAATTATCTGAGTGTGCACAGGTTGAACATTCGGAAATGTTCTAAATGTGCAACACTTAATCTTTCACAAAGGATATTAGTGTGCACCAATTGAAAATTCGTAAATTTTCTTACTGTGCTACACTTTCATTCGCAAATGATCTGAGTGTGTACATGTTGAACATTCGTAAACGTTCTAGCTCTGCAACAATTATTCATTAGCAAATGATCTGTGTGTGCGCAACTTGAACAGACGTAAATTTTCTAACTGTGCACCAAATAATCATTCGTACATGATCTAGGGGTGCACAAGTTGAACATTCATAAATGTTATAACTGTACAACACATTCATTTGCAAAAGATCTTGAGTGTGCCCAAGTTGAACATTTGGAAATGTTCTAACTGTGCAACACTTTCATTCGCAAATGATCTGAGTCTGCACAAGTTTAACATTCGCAAATGTTCTAACTGTTCAACACTTTTTCATTCGCAAATGATTTGAGTGTGCAACAGTTGAAAATTCGTAAATGTTCTATGTGTGTTACACTTTCATTCGCATATGTTCTGAGTGTGCACAATTTGAACATTCGTAAACGTTCTAACTGTGCAACACTTATTCATCCCCAAATGATCTTAGTGCGCACAAGTTGAACGTTCGTAAATAGTCTAACTCTGTAACACTTATTTATTTGAAAATGATCTGACTGTGCGCAAGTTGAGCACTCACAAATGTTCTAACTGTTCAAAACATTCATTTGTAAATGATCTTGATTGTACACAAGTTGAACATTCTTAAATATTCTAACTGTGCAACACATTCATTCGCAAATTATCTGAGTGTGCACAAGTTGAACATTCGGAAATTTTCTAACTCTGCAACACTTTCATTCGCAAGTGATCTAAGTGTGCAAAAGTTGAACATTGGCAAATGTTCTAACTTTGCGACACTTATTTATTCCCAAAGGATCTTAGTGTGCACCAATTGAAAATTCGTAAATTTTATAACTGTGCTACACTTTCATTCGTAAATGATCTGAGTTTGCATAAGTTGAAAATTTATAAATATTCTAAATGTGCAACACATTCATTTGCAAAGGATCTTGAGAGTGCAAAAGTTGAACATTCGGAAATGTTCTCAATATGCAAAACTTTCATTCGCAAGTGATCTATGTGTGCAAAAGTTGAACATTGGCAAATGTTCTAACTGTGCAACACTTATTCATCCCAAAGGATCTTATTGTGCACCAATTGAAAATTCGTAAATTTTCTAACTGTGCTACACTTTCATTCGTAAATGATCTGAGTTTGTACAAGTTGAACATTCAAAAATTTTCTAACTGTGCAACACATTCATTTGCAAAGGATCTTGAGTGTGCACAAGTTGAACATTCGGAAATGCTCCGACTATGCAACACTTTCATTCGCAAGTGATCTAAGTGTGCAAAAGTTGAACATTGGCAAATGTTCTAACTGTGCAACACTTATTCATTCACAAAGAATCTTAGTTTGCACCAATTGAAAATTCGTAAATATTCTAACTGTGTTACACTTTCATTCGCAAATGATCTAAGTGTGTACATGTTGAACATTCGTAAACGTTCTAGCTCTGCAACAATTATTATTTAGCAAATGATCTGTGTGTGCGCAACTTGAACATACGTAAATTTTCTAACTATGTACAAAATATTCATTCGTAAATGAGGTGTGCACAAGTTGAACATTTGTAAATGTTATAACTGTGCAACACAATTATTTGCAAAAGATCTTGAGTGTGCCCAAGTTGAACATTTGGAAATGTTATAACTGTGCAACACTTTCATTCGCAAATGATCTGGGTGTGCACAAATTTAACATTCGCAAATGTTCCAACTGTTCAACACTTATTCATTCGCAAATGATTTGAGTGTGCAACAGTTGAAAATTCGTAAATGTTCTATGTGTGCTACAATTTTATTCGCAAATGATCTGAGTGGGCACAATTTGAACATTCGTAAATGTTCTAACTGTGCAACACTTATTCATCCCCAAATGATCTTAGTGCGCACAAGTTGAACATTCGTAAATAGTCTGACTCTGTAACACTTATTTATTTGCAAATGATCTGACTGTGCGCAAGTTGAGCCTTCATAAATGTTCTAACTGTGCAACACATTCATTTGCAAATGATCTTGATTGTGCACAAGTTGAACATTCTTATATATTCTAACTGTGTAACACATTCATTCACAAATTATCTGAGTGTGCACAAGTTGAACATTCGGAAATGTTCTAACTGTGCAACACTTTCATTCACAAGTGATCTAAGTGTGCAAAAGTTGAACATTGGCAAATGTTCTAACTGTGCAACACTTATTCATTCACAAAGGATCTTAGTGTGCACCAATTGAAAATTCGTAAATTTTCTAACTGTGCTACACTTTATTTCGTAAATGATCTGAGTTTGCACAAGTTGAACATTCATAAATGTTCTAACTGTGCAACACATTCATTTGCAAATGATCTTGAGTGAGCACAAGTTGAACATTCTTATATATTCTAACTGTGCAACACAATCATTCGCAAATTATCTGTGTCACACCCCAATTTCAACTAACGGAACCGTACCGTTTAGGGCGTGACAAACCAGGATCTCAGTCATTAGACACAGCGAAGACCTCTATATGCTTTTCAAACATAACTTTGGTCTAAATTGTAATATCAAAGTTTTAACGTTTGCGGAAGCGTTTGAAAACCAATAACAATCATAACGGTTTGCCAGATGTGAATTACATGTTCAATGTCTTAAATAACCAAATCCAAAACATTTGAACTGAAATGTATGCATGTGACTCAACATCTTAGTCCCTGCTCGTCCTTACTTGTGCTTTAGTGTCCTGAGAAAACATGTAAATCAAGTCAACACAAAGGTTGGTGCATACATAGGTTTGTATGAAAAATCACAAATGTTTGAACCAAATGTTTGAACAAGCTGTTTGTAAGAAATGTTTGTAGATCACATAATCACACATTGCATAGTCATGATAGCTAGTCATTGTACTATTTACATAAGCGGTCGACACCGAAGCTGACTGTTTGTATGTTGTTGCATGTTTTGCCTTTCCACTATTGTCTAACACAAACAATAGTAATGTTGATTTGGCTAGTTAAACACCTGCGTAGATCCCATCTACCAAGTGAGGTTTGTCAAACCCAATAGATCTATCTTCAACTACCACGCTTTGCACTACGGCAAACTAAACGGTTCGAAATGTAAGGACTTTGAGTGTTATGTTCGCACTTATAGTAAACAGCTAACTCATGCAAGTGATATGTATCTAAAATGTTTGTTGCACATGTTTTCTCCCCCAAAACAGTTAAAATAAGAAAAGGGGTCGCGTACGCACCTTTGAATGCAAGTAGAATGACCAATCGTTTGTGAACACACGTAGATAACCTTCTACGAAAAATCTGTGTTTTAACAATAACGTTGTGTTATTCGGGATATCGTTTTGTGTTTGAAATCACATACGTGTCAACACACGTATGTTAGAGTGTTAAAAATGTGCATCTATAAGTACGCGTGCCTTTAGAAATCGTTTAATTAAATTATATAACCGTATATGATTTTATTTAAATAAGCGTAATTATACGCGATTACGTTTTCGGGTTAAAATATAAATTTTATTATTTTATTTTGTTCAGGATTCCGTTACAATTCCAACGCAACTTGAACGGGTCGAATCGGAGTTGAAATGAGAGAGTTATGAGCAAAATACTAAAAATTTGTTTAAATCTCAAAAATCAGTGAGGCACAGGTTCGAACCTGTGACCTCCCGGACACAACAAACCTATTCTACCATCTGCTCCAACTAAGCATTTGTGTTAGAATTCAGAAATGAATTCTTTTAAGTTTCGAAATACCAGTTCCCTTTGTTTTAACCATAATCGAACCAAATGATTCCAATTGAGCCCCAGTTCAAATCCAATCGATTTCAAAATCATAGGGCTTTTGTTTCAGAGATCCAAAAGAGTTTAATTGTGTGTTTAATTTCTTTATTTCAGCAAAATCATGGAGTTTTATAACCCCAAACCGAATTCGAACTTAAAGCCTATTCCTTTAATTCAAAACCTTCAAATTCGTTATTGTTATTCTGAAAAATCATAGGGTTTTCTTTGAACTAGGGATTTCGAAACCATTTGCACCAATCAATCTGATTTTCGTGTTCGTTTTCAGCAAAAACCCAAACCGTTTTAACCTATAAACCCTAGAAATCAAATTCGTTAAATTTTCAGTTGTAATACGAAATTGACATGGGTTTTTCATTAAACCCCTCATTTCGAATTAGTCTGTGTGGTTTAATTCGATTATCAACTTGTTTGAACAAGAAACCCCCAAATCAACTTTTGTCAAGAACCCTAGATTTCAAAATCCATTAATTCGATGTTTCTAAACAAAATTGTCATAGTAGTTTGCTTGATCGGAACCTTCTGAAACTACAGATGCTATTTAATTTGATTTTTAATCTCAATTTCATGAAAACCCCCAAAACGCATTCTAGGATGAACCCTAGAATCTGAACTCATAAAATTCGATGGTTTGCCATGAATTAAGCATAGGGCTTTGCTTAATCGGCATTATTAGGTTGTGTAAGAGTAATTTTTTTCCTGTTTTGATGTGGAATTGTTGTAGTTCGATTACAAGCCCTAGTTTCGGCCACCGCTCGCTCGACCTCTTCTATCTACGGCTTCTTGGATCGAATTGTTGTACTCCCCATCTTCTGAAGATGCCGATTAAGGTATGTAGAGGTTCAATTTGATTTTATTCAATTGAATTATACGAGTTCTTTATTGTTAGTAACGGTTTTTCGCCTATGGTTTCCTTTTGGCTATAATTCAATGGATTAATGGCCCAGTAACTGTTGATCGTGGTTAGCAATCATTGTAATGATAATTATATAAGTTTAATTTGATTAATTTTTAGTGAATAAATGTGAATTTTGAATTTAATTGATCATGTAGGTCGAATTTTGACTTATAAAGTCAAAATTAAACATATTGTGTAATTTATAAATTTATTCCTTGAATTTTGAGTGTTCATAAACCTGTTTTGTTCAATTCTCACCCTTGTAGTTTGTTTTTGTTTGATTCCATATCATTTCAGTTAGTTTTGGATTAACGGTGTTAATCCGGAAATGTCGAATTGTCACATCATCCCCTTGTTGAATGAATTTTCGTCCCGAAAATTCTTAAATGTAGAAGTAGTTAGGACACTACTTTGTGAGTTTAAAATGTACGTGTTAGTGTGATATTTGATCATTCTACGTAGTTGTGTGTGCTCACACTCAAAACCCAATGTTTGCAACATCACAGCTAAGTGTGATCGTTTTAAATTTAATGTTTACGTGCACACCAGTTAGTACACCTAAGTGTGAGTGTTTGTGTTTGATCATACCGAGCTATGTGACCTTGCACATAGTGAATGTTCGCAACTGTTTGTACTATGTAAACTTGCACATAGCAAATGTTTGGACTATTTGTACTATATAACCTCGTACATAGTAAAATGTGTGTAACTAATCATGTTTGTACTACAATGCAATGTAACACATTAAATGTAGCACATAAAATGTAAAGCAGCACAAATGTTTATAACAAAACCAATTGTATAATATGTTTGTGCTAACAGTTTGAAATCCGAAGTGTTGATGTGTGAATCATCACGTCATCCCCTTGTTGAAGGAAATTTCGTCCCGAAATTTAACGTGCCTTCTTAGTGTTTGCAGTTTTTATTTTGAACAGATGAGGATACTTCTTCATCATTTGATCTTCCCTTTCCCATGTTAATTCAGGTCCACGTCTTGAATTCCACCGAACTTTGACTATCGGAATCTTGCTTTTTTTGAGTTGTTTGACCTCTCGGTCCATGATTTCAACTGGTTCTTCAATGAATCGTAATTGTTTGTCCACTTGTATTTCCTCAAGTGGTACAACAAATGTCTCATCAGAAAGACATTTCTTTAAGTTCGAAACGTGAAAGACATCATGAACTCCGCTGAGGTTATCTGATAATTAAAGTTGATACGCAACGGGACCAATCCTTTTCAGAATCTCAAAAAGTTCTACGTAACGTGGGCTAAGCTTCCCGCGCTTACCGAATCATATCACACCTTTCCAAGGTGATACTTTTAGAAGAACTCTGTCTCCTACTTGAAATTCCAACGGCTTGCGACGTTTGTCAGCGTAACTCGTCGGCCGATCCCGGGCCACTGCCATACGGTTCCGGATTTGTACAATCTTCTCTGTCGTTTCATGTACTAGTTCAGGACCTGTTACCTGACTGTCACCAATTTCAGCCCAACAAACTGGTGAACGACATTTGCGACCATACAATGCTTCAAACGGTGCTGCCTGAATACTTGTATGATAACTGTTGTTGTAAGAGAATTCCACTAACGGTAAGTGGTTTTCCCAGCTGTCACCAAAATCAATGACACAAGCTCGTAACATATCCTCGAGCGTCTGAATCGTGCGTTCACTCTGACCGTCGGTTTGCGGATGATAGGCAGTACTCATGTCTAAACGAGTTCCCAAAGACTTTTAGAGTGATTTCAAAAAGTTTGAAGTGAATCGGGCATCCCGATATGATATTATAGAGATTGGTACGCCATGTCGCGCTACCACTTCCTTGATGTAAATGCGAGTCGACTTCTCCATTTTGTCAGTTTCCTTAATTGCCAAGAAATGTGCAGATTTCGTTAATCGATCAACAATTACCCATATCGTATCACAACCACTTGGTGTACGGGGTAACTTAGTAATGAAATCCATCGAAATCTGTTCCCATTTCCACGTAGGTATTTCTGGTTGTTGCAATAAACTAGATGGTTTCTGATATTCAACTTTGACTTTCGAACAAGTCGAACATTTGCTAACGTACTTAGCAATGTCGGCTTTCATGTGAGGCCACCATTACAGTGCCTTTAAGTCATGATACATCTTGTCTGACCCCGGATGGACTGAATATCTAGACTTGTGTGCTTCATCCATCACGAGTTCCCTTAAACCACCATGCAAAGGTATCCACAGTCGATTAATGAAATAACGAATTCCATCAGACTTGACATCCAATTGTGTTTCCATCCCTCGTAAGGATTCTTGTACCGATTTATCTTTTTCTAAGGCTTCAAGCTGAGCACTGCGTACCTTGTCAGGTAAGTCAGTATGTATCGTCATCATAAGTGCACGAACCCGTCTTGTTCCTGTTGCGTCTTTTCTGCTTAAAGCATCAACTACCACATTAGCTTTTCCCGGATGATACTTGATCGCACATTCGTAGTCGTTCAACAACTCGACCCATCGTCGCTGTCTCATATTGAACTCCTTCTGATCAAAGATATGTTGCAAACTCTTATGATCAGTGTAAATGGTACACTTGGTTCCATATAAGTAATGCCTCCAAATCTTCAAAGCAAAAACCACTGCTCCTAACTCCAAGTCGTGAGTAGTGTAATTCTTTTCGTGTGGTCTCAGTTGCCTTGTAGCATAAGCAATCACTTTATCACGATGCATCAACACACATCCCAAACCCTGTGCAGATGCGTCACAATACACCACAAAGTCTTCTGTTCCTTCCGGTAAGGACGGAATCGGTGCACTGCAGAGTTTCTGTTTCAATAGCTGGAATGCAGCTTCCTGTTTATCCGTCCAGTTATACTTCGTTCCCTTGTGCATAAGAGCTGTAGGTGGTTGAGCGATCTTTGAGAAACCCTCAATGAATCTTCGGTAGTAACCCGCCAAACCAAGGAATTGTCGTACCTCGGTAGGGGTCTTTGGTGCTTCCCAATTCTTAATCACTTCAATTTTCGCTGGATCAACGTGTATGCCCTATACATTGAGTATATGCCCCAGTATTGAACTTCTCGCATTCAGAAGTCACATTTCGAGAACTTAGCGTACAATTGTTCTTGTTTCAGTAATTCCAACAGCAACCGAAGATGTTCAGCATGTTCCTCCTCAGTCTGAGAATAGATGAGAATGTCATCAATGAAAACAATGACAAACTTATCAAGATAAGGTTTGCAAACTCGATTCATGAGGTCCATGAATACTGCTGGAGCGTTTGTCATCCAAAATGGCATGACCAAGAATTCATAATGGCCATAGCGCGTTCTGAATGCTGTCTTTGGAATATCTTCTTCTTGGACTCTGAGTTGATGGTAACCCGATCTGAGATCAATCTTCGAGTAGTAACTCGAACCTTGCAACTGATCAAACAGATCATCAATTCTAGGTAACGGATACCGGTTTTTGATGGTAAACTTGTTAAGTTCCCGGTAATCGATACACATACGGAAAGTCCCGTCCTTTTTCTTGACAAATAATACTGGAGCTCCCCACAGTGAAAAACTAGGTCGTATAAAGCCCTTATCCAACAACTCTTGCAGTTGTGCAGATAACTCTTGCATCTCAGATGGTGCAAGTCGATAAGGCGCCCTAGCTATCGGTGTTGCGTCTGGTATAAGGTCGATTCGAAATTCCACCTGTCTGATAGGCGGTAATCCCGGTAGGTCTTCTGGAAATACTTCAGGAAATTCACAAACCACTGGGATGTCTTCGATCTTCTTCTCAGCTACCGGCTTCTCAGTTATAAGTGCTATAACTGCTGTATGACCTTTACGCAGACATTTGTGTGCTTTCATACAAGATATGAGACGCAGTGGCGTACTGCTCTTCTCACCTTGTACATGCAGTGTCTCCCCACGTGAAAGAGGTATACGGGCGATATTTTCATGGCATACTATTTCAGCCTGGT
Source organism: Mikania micrantha (assembly GCA_009363875.1). NCBI lineage: Eukaryota > Viridiplantae > Streptophyta > Magnoliopsida > Asterales > Asteraceae > Mikania > Mikania micrantha. Next base: position 95,841,002 of record CM018693.1, read on the forward strand.
GTTTCGACAACCAGTCCATGCCAATGACTACATCAAAACTGCCTAAAGTGATAGGCATAAAGTCAATTTCCAGTGTTTGACCCATCAAGTCAAGCATACATCTTTTGAGTATATGTTCTACTGCAACTAACTTTCCACCAGCTAGTTCTACAGTATATTCAATCTCTAATGGTGTTGGGGTTATGGCAAATATTTCACTAATTTCATTAGATCTAACGGTCTTTTCTGTTCCAGTATCAAACGACACAAGAGGAAAAGTTTATGTAGCATATATGTACTTGTGGCGAGGTTGAGATTTTCTCTATGCTTCTTATGATCATGAAGGCTTTTCCCGCTCAGACCATTGTTTTCGTTTCTTTTGTTGTTACTACCAGCGCGTTTCAATTGATGTGCCCTGGCTTTCTGCATCCAAAGCATCCTTTGAGTGTTTCTTGTTGTTGTTGTTGTGGTCATTGAGAACTTTGCTCGGTAGACGCATGAAACCAGATTTCGTTCCTTGTTTGATAGGAAATCTTTACAGATATTCACAAGTATGTGTTTTCAGATACACATGAAATTATCTAGGTGATGTGCAAAGTCGTACCATGAGGGTTTTATGAACACAGGGTAACCAGAACTACGGCTGGAAATTTGATGAGTGTTATGTTGCAATCCCGTTATGTTAACTGAATTCGTTACAACCACCAGAATGAAGGATAGGCGGATATTTTATGTATGCGTTTCGAAAAATAGACTCACAATAGAATTTGCCTTAATTCATGCGTACTTGTAAATTCACGATTACCTTGCGCACCATGATCGTCAATTTACCTTACATAAGAATTCTAGTTCCTTCTACCTTGAGCTATTTGGTTTTGCGGGATTCAAGGTTTATTCAGGACATCAAGATTCAGACAATATTCACATAATGTATGATTGGATAGTCTATCCAAAGAAATACATAGGGATAGTTACGTGAGTTGAATGTTAGTATAAGGTCTAGTATAGATCCTTCAAGGATACCTATTCGGCTTGAGTGTATTTTTCTTATGTAACCTGATGTCGAGACACTCATTGTGTGGGTATTAGTGTAGTTGTTTGGAGTTGACCGCCTTGCAGTCAATGTATCTCCCATAAGTTCCCAAGTTGATAGTTGACTCAAAATAGAGGTCACCAGTGTTTTCATATAATGTAATTTGCCTTTACGGATGCACCGGTAAAGGAAATATTTCTCGCACGATCACTCTAGTTATTCTTAACTCGAGTGACAGTGTCCGTTTTGTGACACTTCAAGTGTGACAAGAAGTTGAGTTTGAATTCTCATATTAAAGTTGATGAGTTTCATAATGTGGTCCTTGTAAACCGTACATGAGGAAGTACCAAGAGCTATAAGAATGTTGTCGAGGAGTTAGAAAGAAAATTGATGTTTTCTTATCAAGGCTGAAACCACAACCTTGTTAACTAATGTCAATGTTGTAAAGAGTGACAGATCATTTATCAGAACTAAAAATTTAGTGGAACTAGTAGATATAGTCCCAAGCTGAGGAATGGTATTGTTTGAGTCATTGAGTGTATTTCATTGGCTGACTCGTTGAGTGAGCCATAGGGCCTATTTCATCCCCTGACTTGTTCGAGTGAGCCATAGGATGTATTTCCTCCCTTGGCTTGTTTTATTGAGTCATAGTGCATATTTCATCCATTGACTAGTTTTAGTGAGTCATAGAGCCTATTTCATCCCTTGACTAGTTTTAGTGAGTCACATAGCCTATTTCATCCCTTGACTTGTTTTAGTGAGTCAGAGAGCCTATTTCATCTCTTGACTTGTTTTAGTGAGTCAAAGAGCCTATTTCATCCCTTGACTTGTTTTTGTGAATCATGGAGCCTATTTCATCACTCTAGGAATCTAGTGATCTATCCAGCTGCCTCTCGCATGTTGTGAATCCCCCGATTCGTACGTGCAACAAAAGCTGCTAATGCTTGCTCTGGTGGGTATCTTAGAGTAGAGTATTGTCCAACTGCTAGTGACAGTGCCAGGAGGAGGTGGCGGAGGTACTCGCTCCTCATGCACCCAACCGTGAACGAGATCAGGGAATCGCTGCCAATATTGGTCGTTCTCCCTCGGTCTTATGTGTATCTCCTCATCGTAGTGAATCGTGTCATCCATTGGCTTAAGTTGCCTCTTCTTGGATGCTGGTGATGATACAACTTGTTGTTCCTCATCACGAGTAAGTGTGGATGGTGATGTCATGTCTGCTACATAATACCATATGTAGAAGCTATACAAAACAACTATGTAATCAAGTGTGTCTAATGTCTAACAGTTATAGTCTATGTCTACCAATGCAAACCTAGTTCGCTATAACCAATGGTTCTGATACCAATCTGTCACACCCCCAATTTCAACTAACGGAACCGTACCATTTAGGGCGTGACAAACCAGGATCTCAGTCATTAGACACAGCGAAGACCTCTATATGCTTTTCAAACATAACTTTGGTCTAAACTGTAATATCAAAGTTTTAACGTTTGCGGAAGCGTTTGAAAACCAATATAAATCATAACGGTTTGCCAGATGTAAATTACATGTTCAATGTCTTAAATAACCAAATCCAAAACATTTGAACTGAAATGTATGCATGAGACTCAACATCTTAGTCCCTGCTCGTCCTTACTTGTGCTTTAGTGTCCTGAGAAAACATGTAAATCAAGTCAACACAAAGGTTGGTGCATACATAGGTTTGTATGAATAATCACAAATGTTTGAACCAAATGTTTGAACAAGCTATTTGTAAGAAATGTTTGTGGATCACATAATCACACATTGCGTTGTCATGATAGCTAGTCATTGTGCTATCTACATAAGTGGTGGACACCGAAGCTGACTGTTGGTATGTTGTTGCATGCTGTTGCAGGTTTTGCCTTTCCACTATTGTCTAACACAAACAATAGTAATGTTGATTTGGCTAGTTAAACACCTGCGTAGATCCCATCTACCAAGTGAGGTTTGTCAAACCCAATAGATCTATCTTCAACTACCACGCTTTGCACTACGGCAAACTAAACGGTTCGAAATGTAAGGACTTTGAGTGTTATGTTCGCACTTATAGTAAACAGCTAACTCATGCAAGTTATATGTGTCTAAAATGTTTGTTGCACATGTTTTATCCCCCAAAACAGTTAAAATAAGAAAAGGGGTCGTGTACGCACCTTTGAATGCAAGTAGAATGATCAATCGTTTGTGAACACACGTAGATAACCTTCTACGAAAAATCTGTGTTTTAACAATAACGTTGTGTTATTCGGGATATCGTTTTGTGTTTGAAATCACATACGTGTCAACACACGTATGTTAGAGTGTTAGAAATGTGCATCTATAAGTACGCATGCCTTTAAAAATCGTTTAATTAAATCATATAACCGTATATGATTTTATCTAAATAAGCGTAATTATACGCGATTACGTTTTCGGGTTAAAATATAAATTTTATTATTTTATTTTGTTCATGATTCCGTTACGATTCCAACGCAACTTGAACGGGTCGAATCGGAGTTGAACTGAGAGAGTTATGAGCAAAATACTAAAAATTTGTTTAAATCTCAAAAATCAGTGAGGCACAGGTTCGAACCTGTGACCTCCCGAACACAACAAACCTATTCTACCATCTGCTCCAACTAAGCATTTGTGTTAGAATTCAGAAATGAATTCTTTTAAGTTTCGAAATACCAGTTCCCTTTGTTTTAACCATAATCGAACCAAATGATTCCAATTGAGCCGCAGTTCAAATCCAATCGATTTCAAAATCATAGGGCTTTTGTTTCAGAGATCCAAAAGAGTTTAATTGTGTGTTTAATTTCTTTATTTCAGCAAAATCATGGAGTTTTATAACCCCAAACCGAATTCGAACTTAAAACCTATTCCTTTAATTCAAAACCTTCAAATTTGTTATTGTTATTCTGAAAAATCATAGGGTTTTCTTTGTACTAGGGATTTCGAAACCATTTGCACCAATCAATCTGATTTTCGTGTTCGTTTTCAGCAAAAACCCCAAACCGTTTTAACCTATAAACTCTAGAAATCAAATTCGTTAAATTTTCAGTTGTAATACGAAATTGACATTGGTTTTTCATTAAACCCGTCATTTCGAATTAGTCTGTGTGGTTTCATTCGATTATCAACTTGTTTGAACAAGAAACCCCCAAATCAACTTTTGTCAAGAACCCTAGATTTCAAAATCCATTAATTCGATGTTTCTAAACAAAATTGTCATAGTAGTTTGCTTGATCGGAACCTTCTGAAACTACAGATGCTATTTAATTTGATTTTTAATCTCAATTTCATGAAAACCCCCAAAACGCATTCTAGGATGAACCCTAGAATCTGAACTCATAAAGTCGATGGTTTGCCATGAATTAAGCATAGGGCTTTGCTTAATCGGCATTATTAGGTTGTGTAAGAGTAATTTTTTTACCTGTTTTGATGTGGAATTGTTGTAGTTCGATTACAAGCCCTAGTTTCGGCCACCGCTCGCTCGATTTCTTCTATCTACGGCTTCTTGGATCGACTTGTTGTACTCCCCATCTTCTAAAGATGCCTATTAAGGTATGTAGAGGTTCAATTTGATTTTATTCAATTGAATTATACGAGTTCTTTATTGTTAGTAATGGTTTTGGCCTATGGTTTCCTTTTGGCTTTAATTAAATGGATTAATGGCCCAGTAACTGTGGATCGTGGTTAGCAATCATTGTAATGATAATTATAAAAGTTTAATTTCATTAATTTTTAGTGAATAAATGTGAATTTTGAATTTAATTGATCATGTAGGTCGAATTTTGACTTATAAAGTCAAAATTAAACATATTGTGTAATTTATAAATTTATACCTTGAATTTTGAGTGTTCATAAACCTGTTTTGTTCAATTCTCACCCTTGTAGTTTGTTTTTGTTTGATTCCATATCAATTCAGTTAGTTTTGAATTAACGGTGTTAATCCGGAAATGTCGAATTGTCACAATCTGAGTGTGCACAAGTTGAACATTCAGAAATGTTCTAACTGTGCAACACTTATTCATTCACAAAGGATCTTAGTGTGCACCAATTGAAAATTCGTAAATTTTCTAACTGTGCTACACTTTCATTCGTAAATGATCTGAGTTTGTACAAGTTGAACATTCAAAAATTTTCTAACTGTGCAACACATTCATTTGCAAAGGATCTTGAGTGTGCACAAGTTGAACATTCGCAAATGCTCTCACTATGCAACACTTTCATTCGCAAGTGATCTAAGTGTGCAAAAGTTGAACATTAGCAAATGTTCTAACTGTGCAACACTTATTCATTCACAAAGAATCCTAGTGTGCACCAATTGAAAATTTGTAAATTTTCTAACTGTGCTACACTTTCATTCACAAATGATCTGAGTGTGTACATGTTGAACATTCGTAAACGTTCTAGCTCTGCAACAATTATTATTTAGCAAATTATCTGTGTGTGCGCAACTTGAACATATGTAAATTTTCTAACTGTGCACCAAATATTCATTCGTAAATGATCTTAGTGTGCACATGTTGAACATTCGTAAATGTTATAACTGTGCAACACATTCATTTGCAAAAGATATTGAGTGTGCCCAAGTTGAACATTCGTAAATGTTCTAACTATGCAACACTTTCATTCGCAAATGATCTGAGTGTGCACAAGCTTAACATTCGCAAATGTTGTAACTGTTCAACACTTATTCATTCGCAAATGATTTGAGTGTGCAACTGTTGAAAGTTCGTAAATGTTCTATGTGTGCTACACTTTCATTCGCAAATGATCTGAGTGTGCACAATTTGAACATTCGTAAATGTTCTAACTCTACAACACTTATTCATCCCCAAATGATCTTAGTGCGCACAAGTTGAACATTCGTAAATAGTCTAACTGTGTAACACTTATTTATTTGCACATGATCTGACTGTGCGCAAGTTGAGCATTCATAAATGTTCTAACTGTGCAACACATTCATTTGCAAATGATCTTGACTGTGCACAAGTTGAACATTCTTAAATCATCTAACTGTGCAACACATTCATTCGCAAACTATCTGAGTGTGCACAAGTTGAACATTTAGAAATGTTCTAACTGTGCAACACTTTCATTCGCAAGTGATCTAAGTGTGCAAAAGTTGAACATTGGCAAATGTTCTAACTGTTCAACACTTATTCATTCACAAAGGATCTTAGTGTGCACCAATTGAGAATTCGTAAATTTTCTATCTGTGCTACACTTTCATTCGCAAATGGTCTGAGTGTGTGCATGTTAAACATTCCTAAACGTTCTAGCTGTGCAACAATTATTCATTAGCAAATGATCTGTGTGTGCGCAACTTGAACATACGTAAATTTTCTAACTGTGCAACAAATATTCATTCGTAAATGTTATAACTGTGCAACACATTCATTTGCAAAGGCTCTTGAGTGTGCCGAAGTTGAACATTCGTAAATGTTCTAAATGTGCAACACTTTCATTCACAAATGATCTGAGTGTGCACAATTTTAACATTCGCAAATGTTCTAACAGTGCAACAATTATTCGTTCACAAAAGATTTGAGTGTGCAACAGTTGAAAATTCGTAAATGTTCTAACTGTGCAACAGTTATTCATCCCCAAATGATCTTAGTGCGCACAAGTTGAACATTCGTAAATAGTCTAACTGTCTAACACTGATTTATTTGCAAAAGATCTGACTGCGCACAAGTTGAGCATTCATAAATGCTCAAACTGTGCAACACATTCATTTGCAAAGGATCTTGAATGTGAACAAGTTGAAAATTCGGAAATGTTCTGACTGTGCAACACTTTCATTCGCAAATGATCTGAGTGTGTACATGTCGAACATTCGTAAACGTCCTAGCTCTGCAAAAATTTTTCATTAGCAAATGATCTGTGTGTGCGCAACTTGAACTTACGTAAATTTTCTAACTGTGCACCAAATATTCAATCGTAAATGATCTAGGTGTGCATAAGTTGAACATTCGCAAATGTTATAACTGTGCAACATATTCATCTGCAAAAGATCTTGAGTGTGCCCAAGTTGAACATTCGTAAATGTTCTAACTGTGCAACACTTTCATTCGCGAATGATCTGAGTGTTCAAAAGTTTAACATTAGCAAATGCTCTAACTGTTCAACACTTATTCATTCGCAAATGATTTGAGTGTGCAACAGTTGAAAATTCGTAAATGTTCTATGTGTGCTACACTTTCATTCGCAAATGATCTGAGTGTGCACAATTTGAACATTCGTAAATGTTCTGACTGTGCAAGACTTATTCATCCCCCAATGATCTTAATGCGCACTAGTTGAACATTCGTAAATATTCTAACTGTGTAACCCTTATTTATTTGCAAATGATCTGACTGTGCACAAGTTGAGCATTCATAAATGTTCTAACTGTGCAACATATACATTTGCAAATGATCTTGACTGTGCACAAGTTGAACATTCCTAAATATTCTAACTGTGCAACACATTCATTCGCAAATTATCTGAGTGTGCACAAGTTGAACATTCGGAAATGTTCTAACTGTGCAACACTTTCATTCGCAAGTGATCTAAGTGTGCAAAAGTTGAACATTGGCAAATGTTCTAACTGTGCAACACTTAGTCATTCACAAAGGATCTTAGTGTGCACCAATTGAAAATTCGTAAATTTTCTAACTGTGCTACACTTTCTTTCGTAAATGATCTGAGTTTTCACAAGTTGAACATTCATAAATGTTCTAACTGTGCAACACATTCATTTGCAAATGATCTTGAGTGTGCACAAGTTGAACATTCTTAATTATTCTAACTGTGCAACACATTCATTCGCAAATTATCTGAGTGTACAAAAGTTGAACATTGGCAAATGTTCTAACTGTGCAACACTTATTCATTCACAAAGGATCTTAGTGTGCACCAATTGAAAATTTGTACATTTTCTAGCTGTGCTACACTTTCATTCGCAAATGATTTGAGTGTGTACATGTTGAACATTCGTAAACGTTCTAGTTTTGCAACAATTATTCACTAGCAAATGATCTGTGTGTGCGCTACATGAACATACGTAAATTTTCTAACTGTGCAACAAATATTCATTTGTGAATGATCTAAGTGCGCACAAGTTGAACATTCGTAAATGTTATATCTGTGCAACACATTCATTTGCAAAGGATCTTGAGTGTGCCCATGCTGAACATTCGTACATGTTCTAACTGTGCAACACTTTCATTCACAAATGATCTGAGTGTGCACAAGTTTAACATTCACAAATGTTCTAACTGCTCAACACTTATTCATTCGCAAATGATTTGAGTGTGCAACAGTTGAAAATTCGCAAATCTTCTATGTGTGCTACACTTTCATTCGCAAAAGATCTGAGTGTGCACAATTTGAACATTCGTAAATGTTCTAAGGGTGCAACACTTATTCATCCTCAAATGATCTTAGTGCGCACAAGTTGAACATTCGTAAATAGTCTAACTGTGTTGTTAGTGCATATTTGTAATAGGTTTCTACTCAAAATGTAATTTATAGAAAGTTTTGTAATGTTTAAGTTGTAAAGGTTTTGCATAGGTTTGGCCCACGAACCTAGGCAGGTTCAGCGAACCTATAGGTTTGGCAACCTAGGTTTGCCCAGCGAACCTCAAGGTTCGGTCGGCGAACCTAGAGGTTCGGCTAAAGATAGGTTCGGCTGACAGAAGCTGTGTATATATAGAAGGTTTGTCTGATTTTCTGTAAGATTCTTGCAGAACTTTAGGAACTTCAGAAAAATTGAGTGTGTATTCTCTGTGTGAGAAACTTTCTGTGTGAAAGATTTGTAATCAATTGATTGATTAATAGAAGAAGGTGTTTATGAAATTACTTGTTCTTCTTTGATTCTTTAGAGATTAAACATGGATTCCACACGTGTTTGATTGTTCATAGAACTTCTTGATTCGATCCTGATCAGATTCACCAAATCTACAGTGGTATCAGAGCATTTGGTGAAGTTCTACACAAGTTTTATCAAAGAATTCAAGTGATTTGAAGATTATGGCTCAAATTTCTTCTTTTCTTGTTGATTAATTGCTGTTTTGAGTTTGATTTCATCCTAAATTGTTGTGGAATACAACAATTCATGATTTGGTAGTGTTAATTTGAAGATTTAGAAGGATTTTCTTCAAATTTTGGAAGGTTTTCTCTCCAAAATTTCGAATTTTGCTGTAGAGGTTCGTGAGCCGAACCTGTGAGTAGCTGGAACAAAAGGTTCACTGGAACTGATAATTTTCTGATGTTCGTTTGGGTTTTCAGAAGAGGTTCGTGGAGTTTCAGCTAAGGTTCGCTGGTTTCTACAAGGTTTTTCTAAGGTTCGGTTACAAGGTTCATCTAAGGTTTTCGTCTGATAGTTCGCATGAAGGTTCGTTGCTGTTTCAGCAGAGGTTCGTCTGAGTTGAGGTTGTCTTGTATCAAGGTTCGTTGCTTGTGTTCGCAGCTTAAGGTTTGTGTGGTTGTAGGTTCGTGACTGGAAAGGTTTGCTTCTTAAGGTTCGTGTGATACATGTTCATCTGATTAAAGGTTCGTGTGACTGAAGGTTTGCACAGTTCACACATTGCTGAAGGTTCGCCTGATTCAAACGTTCGTGAGGTGAAAAGGTTCGCAGTTTAGAAGTTTTAAAATTATGGCGGAGATGTACGCTGCAATGGCTAGTCAGAATACTAAGATTCAGAGTATTCTGATTAGTGAAACCGAAGTGGGAAGTACGAACAAAGTGCCAAAGCTGCTAGATTTGGCAGACTATGACAATTGGAAGGGTAGATTTGAAACACATCTTAATGGAACGGATACAGATCTTTGGGAACGTATTCTATCACTATATGAAAGACCGAGAGTTGTGGGAACTGATTTATACCAACTTTTAGAGAGACTTGATGTTGATTGATGAGAGGATGCCAGAGCAGATGTTGCCTAGGGATGCTACTGATCCTCTGAAGCTTAAACACATGACTGACTCAACCCTTGGCCAGGTCAGGGTGTACCAGAAAAGTGGAGATGCAGTTTTACAGAAAGATTTGATTGGTTATTCTGCCAGGGCTAATTATTTAGCTCCTGAGGGTCATGAATCACATGCAGAGTCTGAGTCTGATAATGAAGAGTTTGATGATGATAATAAGCATCAACCATCACTTCCTCCTCCAAGAAAATCAAGGAAATCTACTGCTCAATCTTCTCAATCTCAAAAACAAGGTCAATCTTCTCATTCACCGGAGCCTGTTCAAGTTGTATTTACAGAGCAACAGGGTGAACCAGCTGATGTAGAATGTAAAGATGAAGGTGAAAAGTCTACTGATTCAGAGTCAGAGTTGGAAACTATTGTAATGGGGAGTGCAGTGATTAAAAGACTAAAGAAGAGGCCTGCTACTGACAATAAGAAGGAGCAAAAGAAGAAAAGGTTGATCCCAGTTTTGAAGTTGAAAAGCCTGAATCTTCTAGACCTAAGAAGAAGAAGAGAATGGCAAAAGGTCCATATGCCAAGAAGAAGACCAAAGTATCTAAGATTATAGTATCTTCATCAGTTGTCACTCCTATTGTTTCTTCTTCTTCAGTTCCTATTATCACATCTTCTTCACCTGCTGCAGTTCATGTTTTATCTCCAACTGTTAATGTTTTTGCTTCTACTGAGTCAGTACCTGTTTCTAAAGTTACAGGAGGCTTAGGGCAAACTTCTGAATATGTGAACGTTGCTTCATTTGTACCATCATTTATAGATTCTACTACAGTGACTACATCGTTGTCGGAAACTCTATTTCAGGATGATTTTGTTTCAAAAGGGCTATATGGTAATTTAGATGATTTGGGTATGGATTTTACTGTGAATTATGATGACACAGGGCTCAGAAGAAGAATCTCAGTGTTGTCAAAAGAGTTTGATTTTTACAAGATGGAGAAAGAGAAAACTAAAGCCGATCAACCATCTTCATCAGAAACAAATGAGTTAGATGAGATGAAAGCTCAAATTGCTCAACTGATGAAATGGAGAGAGGCAAATGTAGTTGAAAAGAAGCAGATGAAAGAAAGATTTTCTTCTTTCGAATCCATGATTGAGATTCAGAATGGTGATATTGTAGAGCTGCAGAATCAGAATAGTGATTTAAGGCAGAAGATTGATGAGCTAAAAGCTCAAGATTCTCAAGCTGAAGCTTCAGGTGCTGAGAAAGTGTATGTGAATGTGGATGATGATGAAGAAGAAGAGGAAGAAGAGAAATTAGACTATGATGATTCTGATGTTGATGAACATCCTAATTTGAATGATCATGATGATGATGAAGATGGTGATGGTGATTTAGGTGGTGAGAGTGGGTCTGGTGAGCTGAATTCACAGGCTGGAGCTATTGTTTTGTATGATTCGTCAAAGATTGCTGTGGATGATACTCCTGTTAGTGTTGTATCTTTTGATAAGACTACTGATTGTAATGATGTTGAAGTTGAAGATTTGACTGAATTGGAATATCAGAAAGTTGTTAATTATTCTTTGCCCACATTTCTTGATCTGTTTAAACTACATTCTGATGTTAACTTGTAGAGAGTGATTGTTGAGATTTTAGTTGACAAAGACTTAGAAGAAGGTGAAATAGCAGGAGGCTATTCTACAAAAGATTTTAATGATATGTTTGATATTGATGTAACACATGCACATTTAATTTTTTTTTTATAAAATATATTGTTCAATATTATAATTTTAAATATCTAGATATTATATACATTTTAGACACTTACATACTAGTAAGTAACGAGTAAAATGATTATTAAAAATTCTTGACATACTTATTCGATTAGTTGATATTAAAATAGGGGACCACCTAAAATTAATAAAATATATTATAATTAAACTTTCTCCGTTTTTAACGAAACTTAGGTCAAAATGTAGATAAAAATGAGCCGGTCCTAGTAGTGTTTTTAGAATTTTATAAAACATTATAGTTTAAAAGTTATAAGAGAAAAACAAAATTTAAGCTAAATTAATTATAATAATAAAATATTCAATTCTTACATTCAAATTGAATTTGTTTGAATGATGTACGTGGCATCTTCTAATATTTCAAATGAAATTACGAATCACTCAGCATGTCAATTAACAAACACGTATAAAAGCTATACCTACAAAATTTCTTTTACAGCAAGTTAGAATTTGCCTATAAATTCGATGCTTAGAAACCATTCACAAAAATATATATGCACACACACACATACAAATAAAAAGGAGATTAGAAGCTCTGGATGCTAGGAGGTGCTGATCAATATTAAAGGGTCAAGATTAAGGAGTCGGTTCGTATAGGTATATTTTCTAAATTTTTTGTTAAACTTATAAATTTAAGGATTTAATATAATATTAACTTATAGAGTTAGGGTTAAGCTCCGACCCTATATATTATAAATTTTAGTTTACTTAAAATAATAATAATAATAATCATCTTAATAATAATAATAATAAATCGTAATAATTTATAATAATAATACAATCGTAATAATAATAATAATATTATTGTTAATAATAAATAAATAAATAAATCTTCTTTGCAGAATAATTATAAGAGTAGATTAGGCAGAAACGCTGCCCAAAAATATATTGAGAAGTTATAAGCTGTCGCTCAGCCAACCAAAATTTCCAGGTGAATACATTTAACTTGATTTTAAATTTTATAAATGAATTTTTATGAGCACGGTATGTTTAACTTTGACGCATAAATGGATACTATGAGACCAGCATTTAGGCCATTAGTATACGTATGTTTTGCAAATTGTATCCGCTAAGGGTGAAATTCCCATACGTGGCAGGTAACGTGGGCTGGAAGGTTATACGTAAGACGCACTCTACAGGCAACCTAACCAGTGACGGGCTGTGGGCTGGAGGGAACAATTGTAAGACGCACTCCGCTGTTTTTCCTAACTAGTGACAGTACAAGCCAGGGTATGCAGTAGTTGTATCGATCAGTGAAATAACTTGCTAAATGTGTAGTATTGTCAATAATAATTATGGTTAAAGTACCGAATATGCTATGCTTACATATCGAGTCTGTTATTTGTATTGACCAACATTATGTTGACGTTTTATTTTTAAAAACTTTTCAGGTAATAATGAATAACAAATCAGAAGCCAGATTGGAGGTTTAGGGCCTATGACGCCTTAAATAAATATCTTGTGGCAAAATCGAGGAGCGATTGGAGTTATACCTCCAAGTCTCGTGTAAACCAGGATATGTAAATAAATGTTTGTAAAAGGTCGGTTTAAACTAAAATAAAATGAGATATTCATATTTGTGCATATGAAATTTTATTAAATCCTGAAAAGTTATTTATAAACGATGAAAATGTGGTTTTTCATACCTATGCGTATAAATTATTTGTAAATTATGAAAACGGAATTCACATCCATGCATGTGAATTAATTATAAAATTATGAATTAATGAAACATTGCTTCCGCTTAAATATATTAAAATAAATAATAAACTCTGACCGAGACTGTATAAGCACAGTTATTAAATTTACGAATTTTCAATTGGTGCACACTAAAATCCTTTGTGAATGAACAAGTGTTGCACAGTTAGAACATTTGCCAATGTTCAACTTTTGCACACTTAGATCACTTGCGAATGAAAGTGTTGCACAGTCAGAACATTTTCGAATGTTCAACTTGTGCACACTCAAGATCCTTTGCAAATGAAGTGTTGCACAGCTAGAACATTTATGAATGTTCAACTTGTGCACACTCAGATCATTTACGAATCAAAGTGTAGCACAGTTAGAAAATTTACGAATTTTCAATTGGTGCACATTAAGATCCTTTGTGAATGAATAAGTGTTGCACAGTTAGAACATTTGCCAATGTTCAACTTTTGCTCACCTAGATCACTTGCGAATGAAAGTGTTGTGCAGTCAGAGCATTTCCGAATGATCAAGTTGTGCACACCCAAGATCCTATGCAAATGAATGTGTTGCATAGTTAAAACATTTACGAATATCCTACTTGTGCGTACTCAGATCATTTACGAATGAATATTTGTTGTACAGTTAGAACATGTACGTCTGTTCAAGTTGCCCACACTCTGATGATTTGCTAATGAATAAGTGTTCAACAGTTAAAACGTTTACGAATGTTCAACTTGTGCACACTCGGATCATTTGCGAATGAATAAGTGTTTCATAGTTAGAATCTTTGCAAATGTTCAACTTGAGCACACTCAGATCATTTTACGAATAAATGTGTTGCACAGTTGGCACATTTAAGAGTGTTCAACTTGTCACACTATGATTATTTGCAAATGAATGTGTTGCACAGTTGAACCATTTACGAATATTCAACTTGAGCACAGTCAGATCATTTGCGAATAAATAAGTGTTGCACAATTAGAACATTTGCGAATGTCCAACATGTGCACACTCAGATTATTTGTGAATGAATAAGTGTTGCACAGTTAGAACATTTGCGAATCTTCAACTTGTGCACACTCAGATCATTTGCGAATGAGTATTTGTTGCACAGTTAGAAGATTTCCGTATGTTCAAGTAGCGCACACTCATATCATTTGCTAATGAGTAAGTGTTGCACAGTAAGAACGTTTACGAATGTTCAACTTGTTCACACTCGGATCATTTGCGAATGAATAAGTGTTTCACAGTTAAAACATTTGCGAATGTTCAACTTGTGCACACTCAGATAATTTGCTAATGAATGTGTTGCATAGTTACAATATTTACGAATGTTCAACTTGTGCACACTCAATATCATTTGCAAATGACTGTGTTGCACAGTTATAACATTTATGAAAGCTCAACTCGTGCACAGTCAGATCATTTGCAAGTAAATAAGTGTTACACAGTTAGACTATTTACGAATGTTCGACTTGTGCGCACTAAGATCATTTGGGGATGAATAACTGTTGCACAGTTAGAACATTTACGAATGTTCAAATTGTGCACACCCAGATCATTTGCGTATGAAAGTGTAGCACACATAGAACATTTATGAATTTTCAACTGTTGCACACTCAAATCACTTGCGAATGAATAAGTGTTGAACAGTTAGAACATTTGCGAATATTAAACTTGTGCACACTCAGATCCTTTGTGAATGAAAGTGTTGCACAGTTAGAACATTTACAAATGTTCTCTTGGGCACACTCAAGATCTTTTGCAAATGAATGTGTTGCACAGTTATAAATTTACGAATGTTCAACATGTGCACACTTAGATCATTTACGAATGAATATTTGGTGCACAGTTAGAAAATTTATGTATGTTCAAGTTGCGCACACACAGATCATTTGCTAATGAAGAATTGTTGCAGAGCTAGAACGTTTACGATTGTTCAATATGTACAAACTTAGATCATTTGCGAATGAAAGTGTAGCACAGTTAGAAAATTTACGAATTTTCAATTGGTGCACACCTTGATCCTTTGTGAATGAATTAGTCTTGCACAGTTAGAACGTTTGCCAATGTTCAACTTTTGCACACTTAGATCACTTGCGAATGAAAGTGTGGCACAGTCAGAGCATTTCCGAATGTTCAACTTGTGCACACTCAAGATCCTTTGAAAATGAATGTGTTGAACAGTTAGAACATTTATGAATGTTCAACTTGTGCAAACTTAGAACATTTACGAATGAAAGTGTAGCACAGTTTGAAAATTTACGAATTTTCAATTGGTGCACACTAAGATCCTTTGTGAATGAATTAGTGTTGCACAGTTAGAACATTTGCCAATGTTCCACTTTTGCACACATAGATTGCTTGCGAATGAAAGTGTTGCACAATTAGAGCATTTCCGAATGTTCAACTTGTGCACACTCAGATAATTTGCGAATGAATGTGTTGCATAGTTAGAATATTTAGGAATGTTCAACTTGTGCAAACTCAAGATCATTTGTGAATGAATGTGTTGCACAGTTAGAACATTTATGAATGCTCAACTTGCGCACAGTCAGATCATTTGCAAATAAATAAGTGTTACACAGTTAGACTATTTACGAATGTTCAACTTGTGCGCACTAAGATCATTTGGGGATGAATAACTGTTGCACAATTAGAACATTTACGAATGTTCAAATTGGGCACACTCAGATAATTTGCGAACGAAAGTGTAGCACACGTAGAACATTTACGTATTTTCAACTATTGCACACTCAAATCGTTTGCGATTGAATAAGTGTTGAACAGTTAGAGCATTTGCGAATGTTAAACTTGTGCACACTCAGATCATTTGCGAATGAAAGTGTTGCACAGGTAGAACATTTACGAATGTTCAACTTGGGCACACTCAAGATCCTTTGCAAATAAATATGTTGCACAGTTATAACATTTACGAATGTTCAGCTTGTGCACACTTAGATCATTTCCGAATGAATATTTGTTGCACAGTTAGAAAATTTACGTATGTTCAAGTTGCGCACAGACAAATCATTTGCTAATAAATAATTGCAGCAGAGCTATAACGTTTACGAATGTTCAACATGTACACACTCAGATCATTTTCGAATGAAAGTGTAGCATAGTTAAAAAATTTACGAATATTCAATTGGTGCACACTAAGATCCTTTGTGAATGAATAAGTGTTTCGAAGTCAGAACATTTGCCAATGTTCAAATTTTCCACACTTAGACCACTTGCGAATGAAAGTGTTGCACAGTCAGAACATTTCCGAATGTTCAACTTGTGCACACTCAAGATCCTTTGCAAATGAATGTGTTTCACGGTTACAACATTTATGAATGTTCAACTTGTGCAAACTCATATCATTTAGGAATGATAGTTTAGCACGGTTAGAAAATTTTCGAATTTTCAATTGGTGCACAATAAGATCCTTTGTGAATGAATAAGTGCTTCACAGTTAGAACATTTGCCAATGTTCAACTTTTCCACACTTAGATCACTTGCGAATGAAAGTGTTGCACAGTAAGAACATTTCCGAAAGTTCAACTTGTGCACACTTAGATAATTTGGAGTGAATGTGTTGCACATTTAGAATATTTAAGAATGTTCAACTTGTGCACACTCAAGATCATTTGCAAATGAATGTGTTGCACAGTTAGAACATTTATGAAAGCTCAACTTGTGCACAGTTAGATCATTTGCAAGTAAATAAGTGTTACGTAGTTAGACTATTTACGAATGTTCAACTTGTGCGCACTAAGATCATTGGGGATGAATAACTGTTGCACAGTTAGAACATTTACAAACGTTCAAATTGTGCACACTCAGATCATTTGCGTATGAAAATGTAGCACACATAGAACATTTACGAATTTTCAACTGTTGCACACTCAAATCATTTGCGAATGAATAAATGTTGAACAATTAGAACATTTGCGAATGTTAAACTTGTGCACACTCAGATCATTTGCGAATGAAAGTGTTGCACAGTTAGAACATTTACGAATGTTCAAATTGGGCACACTCGAGATATTTTGCAAATGAATGTGTTGCACAGTTATAACATTTACGAATGTTCAACATGTGCACACTTAAATCATTTACGAATGAATATTTGGTGCACAGTTAAAAAACTTACGTATGTTCAAGTTGCGCACACACATATCATTTGCTAATGAAAAATTGTTGCAGAGCTAGAACGTTTACGATTGTTCAACAATGTACACACTCAGATGATTTGCAAATGAAAGTGAAGCACAGTTTGAAAATTTACGAATTTTCAGTTGGTGCACACTAAGATCCTTTGTGAATGAATTAGTGTTGCACTATTAGAACATTTGCCAATGTTCAACTTTTGCACACTTAGATCACTTGCGAATGGAAGTGTTGCACAGTCAGAACATTTCCGAATGTTCAACTTGTGCACACTCAAGATCCTTTGCAAATGAATGTTTTGCACAGTTACAACATTTATGAATGTTCAACTTGTGCAAACTCAGATCATTTACGAATGAAAGTGTAGCACAGTTAGAAAATTTACGAATTTTCAATTGGTGCACTCTAAGATCCTTTGTGAATAAATAAGTGTTGCACAGTTAGAACATTTGCCAATGTTCAACTTTTGCACACTTAGATCACTTGCGAATGAAAGTGTTGCACAGTTAGAACATTTACGAATGTTCAGCTTGGACACACTCTAGATCTTTTGCAAATGAATGTGTTGCACAGTTATAACATTTACAAATGTTCAGCTTGTGCACACTTAGATCATTTACGATTGAATATTTGTTGCACAGTTAGAAAATTTACGTACGTTGAAGTTGCGCACGCACAGATCATTTCCTAATGAATAATTGCTGCAGAGCTAGAACGGTTACGATTGTTCAACATGTACACACTCAGATCATTTGCGAATGAAAGTGTAGCACAGTTAGAAAGTTTACGAATTTTCAGTTGGTGCACACTAAGATCCTTTGTGAATGAATAAGTGTTTCACAGTTAGAACATTTGCCAATGTTCAACTTTTGCACACTTAGACCACTTGTGAATGAAAGTGTTGTACAGTCAGAACATTTCCGAATGTTCAACTTGTGCACACTCAGGATCCTTTGCAAATGAATGTGTTGCACAGTTACAACATTTTTGAATGTTCAACTTGTGCAAACTCGGATCATTTAAGAATGAAAGTTTAGCACGGTTAGAAAATTTACGAATTTTCAATTGGTGCACACTAGGATCCTTTGTGAATGAATAAGTGTTTCACAGTTAGAACATTTGCCAATGTTCAACTTGACGCACTTAGATCACTTGCGAATGAAAGTGTTGCAAAGTAAGAGCATTTCCGAATGTTCAACTTGTGCACACTCAGATAATTTGCGAATGAATGTGTGGCACATTTAGAATATTTAAGAATGTTCAACTTGTGCACACTCAAGATCTTTTGAAAATGAATGTGTTGCACAGTTAGAACATTTATGAAAGCTCAACTTGGGCACAGTCAGATCATTTCCATGTAAATAAGTGTTACACAGTTAGACTATTTACGAATGTTCGACTTGTGCGCACTAAGACCATTTGGGGATGAATAACTGTTGCACAGTTAGAACATTTAAAAATGTTCAAAGTGTGCACACTCAGATCATTTGCGTATGGAAGTGTAGCACACATAGAACATTTACGAATTTTCAACTGTTGCACACTCGAATCATTTGCGAATGAATAAATGTTGAACAGTTAGAACATTTGCGAATGTTAAACTTGTGCACACTCAGATCATTTGCGAATGAAAGTGTTGCACAGTTAGAACATTTACGACTGTTCGAATTGGGCACACTCGAGATATTTTGCAAATGAATGTGTTGCACAGTTATAACATTTACGAATGTTCAACATGTGCACACTTAGATCATTTACGAATGAATATTTGGTGCACAGTTAGAAAACTTACGTATGTTCAAGTTGCGCACACACATATCATTTGCTAATGAATAATTGTTGCAGAGCTAGAACGTTTACGATTGTTCAACAATGTACACACTCAGATGATTTGCGAATGAAAGAGTAGCTCAGTTTGAAAATTTACGAATTTTCAGTTGGTGCACACTAAGATCCTTTGTGAATGAATTAGTGTTGCACTGTTAGAACATTTGCCAATGTTCAACTTTTGCACACTTAGATCACTTGCGAATGGAAGTGTTGCACGGTCAGAACATTTCCGAATGTTCAACTTGTGCACACTCAAGATCCTTTGCAAATGAATGTTTTGCACAGTTACAACATTTATGAATGTTCAACTTGTGGAAACTCAGATCATTTACGAATGAAAGTGTAGCACAGTTAGAAAATTTACGAATTTTCAATTGGTGCACTCTAAGATCCTTTGTGAATAAATAAGTGTTGCACAGTTAGAACATTTGCCAATGTTCAACTTTTGCACACTTAGATCACTTGCGAATGAAAGTGTTGCACAGTTAGAACATTTACGAATGTTCAGCTTGGACACACTCTAGATCTTTTGCAAATGAATGTGTTGCACAGTTATAACATTTACAAATGTTCAGCTTGTGCACACTTAGATCATTTACGATTGAATATTTGTTGCACAGTTAGAAAATTTACGTACGTTCAAGTTGCGCACGCACAGATCATTTCCTAATGAATAATTGCTGCAGAGCTAGAACGTTTACGATTGTTCAACATGTACACACTCAGATCATTTGCGAATGAAAGTGTAGCACAGTTAGAAAGTTTACGAATTTTCAGTTGGTGCACACTAAGATCCTTTGTGAATGAATAAGTGTTTCACAGTTAGAACATTTGCCAATGTTCAACTTTTGCACACTTAGACCACTTGTGAATGAAAGTGTTGTACAGTCAGAACATTTCCGAATGTTCAACTTGTGCACACTCAGGATCCTTTGCAAATGAATGTGTTGCACAGTTACAACATTTTTGAATGTTCAACTTGTGCAAACTCGGATCATTTAAGAATGAAAGTTTAGCACGGTTAGAAAATTTACGAATTTTCAATTGGTGCACACTAGGATCCTTTGTGAATGAATAAGTGTTTCACAGTTAGAACATTTGCCAATGTTCAACTTGACGCACTTAGATCACTTGCGAATGAAAGTGTTGCAAAGTAAGAGCATTTCCGAATGTTCAACTTGTGCACACTCAGATAATTTGCGAATGAATGTGTGGCACATTTAGAATATTTAAGAATGTTCAACTTGTGCACACTCAAGATCTTTTGAAAATGAATGTGTTGCATAGTTAGAACATTTATGAAAGCTCAACTTGGGCATAGTCAGATCATTTCCATGTAAATAAGTGTTACACAGTTAGACTATTTACGAATGTTCGACTTGTGCGCACTAAGACCATTTGGGGATGAATAACTGTTGCACAGTTAGAACATTTAAAAATGTTCAAAGTGTGCACACTCAGATCATTTGCGTATGGAAGTGTAGCACACATAGAACATTTACGAATTTTCAACTGTTGCACACTCGAATCATTTGCGAATGAATAAATGTTGAACAGTTAGAACATTTGCGAATGTTAAACTTGTGCACACTCAGATCATTTACGAATGAAAGTGTAGCACAGTTAGAAAATTTACGAATTTTCAATTGGTGCACTCTAAGATCCTTTGTGAATAAATAAGTGTTGCACAGTTAGAACATTTGCCAATGTTCAACTTTTGCACACTTAGATCACTTGCGAATGAAAGTGTTGCACAGTTAGAACATTTACGAATGTTCAGCTTGGACACACTCTAGATCTTTTGCAAATGAATGTGTTGCACAGTTATAACATTTACAAATGTTCAGCTTGTGCACACTTAGATCATTTACGATTGAATATTTGTTGCACAGTTAGAAAATTTACGTACGTTCAAGTTGCGCACGCACAGATCATTTCCTAATGAATAATTGCTGCAGAGCTAGAACGTTTACGATTGTTCAACATGTACACACTCAGATCATTTGCGAATGAAAGTGTAGCACAGTTAGAAAGTTTACGAATTTTCAGTTGGTGCACACTAAGATCCTTTGTGAATGAATAAGTGTTTCACAGTTAGAACATTTGCCAATGTTCAACTTTTGCACACTTAGACCACTTGCGAATGAAAGTGTTGCACAGTCAGAACATTTCCGAATGTTCAACTTGTGCACACTCAAGATCCTTTGCAAATGAATGTGTTGCACAGTTACAACATTTTTGAATGTTCAACTTGTGCAAACTCGGATCATTTAAGAATGAAAGTTTAGCACGGTTAGAAAATTTACGAATTTTCAATTGGTGCACACTAACATCCTTTGTGAATGAATAAGTGTTTCACAGTTAGAACATTTGCCAATGTTCAACTTGACGCACTTAGATCACTTGCGAATGAAAGTGTTGCACAGTAAGAGCATTTTCGAATGTTCAACTTGTGCACACTCAGATAATTTGCAAATAAATGTGTGGCACATTTAGAATATTTAAGAATGTTCAACTTGTGCACACTCAAGATCTTTTGCAAATGAATGTGTTGCACAGTTAGAACATTTATGAAAGCACAACTTGGGCACAGTCAGATCATTTCCAAGTAAATAAGTGTTACACAGTTAGACTATTTACGAATGTTCAACTTGTGCGCACTAAGACCATTTGGGGATGAATAACTGTTGCACAGTTAGAACATTTAAAAATGTTCAAAGTGTGCACACTCAGATCATTTGCATATGGAAGTGTAGCACACATAGAACATTTACGAATTTTCAACTGTTGCACACTCAAATCATTTGCGAATGAATAAATGTTGAACAGTTAGAACATTTGCGAATGTTAAACTTGTGCACACTCAGATCATTTGCGAATGAAAGTGTTGCACAGTTAGAACATTTATGACTGTTCAAATTGGGCACACTAGAGATCTTTTGCGAATGAATGTGTTGCACAGTTATAACATTTACGAATGTTCAACATGTGCACACTTAGATCATTTACGAATGAATATTTGGTGCACAGTTAGAAAACTTACGTATGTTCAAGTTACGCACACACATATCATTTGCTAATGAATAATTGTTGCAGAGCTAGAACGTTTACGATTGTTCAACAATGTACACACTCAGATGATTTGCGAATGAAAGTGTAGCTCAGTTTGAAAATTTACGAATTTTCAGTTGGTGCACACTAAGATCCTTTGTGAATGAATTAGTGTTGCACTGTTAGAACATTTGCCAATGTTCAACTTTTGCACACTTAGATCACTTGCGAATGGAAGTGTTGCACAGTCAGAACATTTCCGAATGTTCAACTTGTGCACACTCAAGATCCTTTGCAAATGAGTGTTTTGCACAGTTACAACATTTATGAATGTTCAACTTGTGCAAACTCAGATCTTTTACGAATGAAAGTGTAGCACAGTTAGAAAATTTACGAATTTTCAATTGGTGCACTCTAAGATCCTTGGTGAATAAATAAGTGTTGCACAGTTAGAACATTTGCCAATGTTCAACTTTTGCACACTTAGATCACTTGCAAATGAAAGTGTTGCACAGTTAGAACATTTACTAATGTTCAGCTTGGACACACTCTAGATCTTTTGAAAATGAATGTGTTGCACAGTTATAACATTTACAAATGTTCAGCTTGTGCACACTTGTCACAACCCAACCAGGGGGCTTGACTAACGATTGATTCAAAACACAAAGTAGCGGAAGACAAAATAAATAATTTACAATTCAACCAAAGGTTTAGTCTAGATATCTAATTTGTTTACAACAAATCTAAAGACATGATTTAACTAGTGGGAGACTTTCTAGAGTTATTAGGTCCATCCAGGCATCAGCACACTTTATTAATCTTTAAGCCAAGTTCTTGTTTTCCATGTAGTGTTCTTGTTCAAGCAACCCTGTATCCGAGTCATACATGTTTCTAATTACCTGAAAGACATGCTAAAATACGTCAACTAAAAAGTTGGTGAGCTCATGAGTTTTAGTTTACAGACACAATAATAAATAGCATGTGATAATTCAAAAACAATACAACCAACCCTGTTCCATGCTCGGGCGTTTGCCTCATACACTGTTAGCCCACAACATGGTCAATTCCAATTTACTTCCCAATTCTGAGACCCGTTCCTGCTCTCGGTCATTTATGTATCATAAAGAATATATGCCACAACGGTTGACAATAACCTCAGTGGGGTTTCAACCTTACTTTTACAAGGCCACCCTTTCGGGCCACTGTGCGTGGGGGATTCCCCAAGTAGTACTACCCATATACTCACCGGCTCTATCTAATGAGTTAATGGTTGTAAATTATGTTTAATGTTTAGGGGAAGCAATTTTATTTGAAACGGACGTTCATTATCACATAAATATAATTTTATAAATAATTTATGGAGCATGCTTTCAGTATCCCAAAACAGTAAAAAGAAAAGGGATCACATGAACTCACCTGGTTGCTTTAACTGGTTCCTTTTGTTCCTGTACAAACATGTCATTGTGCCACTATGCATGATTTGCTATGCTCCCATAGTTATCATCAAAGCAAGTTCCTATTTGTATTCATCTATACATGTATATGTTGTAGATTTCATACCTTATGGTTGTTTACTGTGGTTGAGCTCTTTGGGTTAATGTGTTTAAAGTTTACTAGCTTAAAGTTTCATTTTATTACCATACATGACAAAATCTTACCTTGTATTGTACGTAAAAAAAAATGTATGAGCAAATGTTGATATTATTTGATGTTTAGTATAGCTACTAGTATGCTACTTATGTGACTAGTATGTTTATGGTCTTCTAAGAAAATTAGGGTTTTATCATGACCAATGGACTTATATTTTAAAGTTGGTTCACCTAGTTTGAGAGTTTGAGGAACAATCAATAAAAATTGTTTAAGTATAATACTAGCCATGGTGTCTTACTAATAATATAAATTAATGTAACACACAAGGTATTACAAAACAATAAGATAATTATTATAACATATTCACTTAACTTAATAGGTATTTCATACATCACAAAATAGTTTCAATACATTAATATCTAAGATATTTTACATGTTGTATTTATTGTATATACTAACTATTGTACTTATTTTAAATATTGAATAAGAAAGTGTTTAAAGTATTCATAATTTATTTTCTATGTTTAAATGTAAGGGAACACTCCTATATGAATCAATTATCAAGGATAATAATAATAATAATTTCACTAATGATATTAATATCGGTTTATTGATAAATTTTTAATTATGAGTAAAACTATAAAAATGGTATCATATATTATATGTTAAGATAATCATTATGTTTTTAATAAGTTCATATTCATATAAATAATAAATTGAAAGTCATGAAAACATTCTTTAGCAATATGCTTAATGTGTTGACTAAAATGTAGAAAGTTACTAAGTATTCTTATCAATATTTAAATCGACACTTTTGTTAAGTTATTATTTGTTTAACACTAGCATATTACATATTATATAGGTATGCACATCATTATTATAAAATCCACCCTTATTTATATTTTGATTATTCATAAATGTATAAAATCAATGGTTAACATGTTGAATTAATCATGTTTATAAACATATGATTATACATAAACTATTTATCGTATTTTAAATCATCTTGCTAAGTTTATCTATAACATGCATAACTAGTTACTAAATCACCATATTTTATGACCATATATATGTGGAGAATTTGTTATACTTTTACACCCTTTATATGTAGAGATATATGTATACATATATACATATAGACACACACCCCCGTACACATATGTATAGTGGCTGAGTTTCATTATTTGAATCTAATACTTTTATTAAGTTTTAATTTATAAATAACAACAAATTCGTATCCTCAATGTGACAAGTTTAAATTAAATTTTAATAAGTATCCATGTTATATGTTTAGATTTTTAATACCCATTTGTTAAGTGTACAAATACATATAATGATGTGATTATATATAATCGCCTATTAAATTTTATTATTCACTTGACTAAACATAAATTCTTGTAACTTTAAGAACACTAGAGATGTTTACATTTGTAAAACATAAAAGTTTGTAATGTTCTAAATTCATGTATATATATACATCTCACCATCTTACTCGTTTAATGGTTTCGTTAAACATCTTTGTTATTAGCTAACTATCATGAATCATATTTTATCCTATTTAACCCAAATACTCAACCACTTTACTTGCTTATTTAAACAATAATCATACATTAAAAGTTAATGGCGCGCGATTTTACCTTCCCACTCGTTTAATTCACGTACAATCTAATTTAATTAACCGATCGTATGTTTCATAATCCGAACATGTTTCTAGACTCGTTTTTAAATAACGAAATAAATCGAGCGATCGGTTTTTGCTAATGCCCAAGGCTGTCCGGGTTTGACCCGTTCCATCCACGTCTGACTTTCGTTGACCGAAGCTTGGAACACGCTAAAACCCTAATCTCTTGTACCTCCATTCTCCGGCCACCACCATAGCTGTTCCACCGTCACTAGCCACCTCATATGGACCATTACAGCCACATGGAACCATCCAAAATACACGTTTTAGAAGAAAATAATCGAGTGAATGTCAATGCATATGTAGATCGGAGCTGTTTAAGTCATTTATTACCTTAGGAAGTTGGTTTTAGGGTGGAACACGGCTCGAACAGCCTCTACCGCCACCCAAACCACCGCAGCCGACCACCTCCTTCACAAGAATCGTACAAAAACGCACTCATATCAACAATAACCCTCAAGAAAACGACATGCATGTGTAAATCGGATGTGATCTTGTCATTCCTTACCTTCTGTTCTTCAGCTGGAGTGGAGGAGCCACCAGTATCACCTTGTACAACGCGAATCGTGCCGCTACTGCGGCCCTAGGTGGAACCGTAGCCGCTACCACCACTGCATGCACCCTCCTATGCTCATTCCACCATCTGGTAACCCCGGCGACTACCTCAAACTCGACCTGGGTCCTTAGCCGCCGTTCGTTTGGGGTAAAAACCCTAGCCGCCGTCGCATTTATCGCCCCTTTTTGACCCCTCTAGAGTCGATATCTTGCGAAGCTGAAGAAGGAAGGGCTGTAGAGCGCAGGGAGAGGAGATCGGTGATGTCGTCCTCTTGTTCCACCGCCGTGGTGCCGCCGTAGCTCCGCCGTGAGCCGCCTTGGACCGCCGCTACTCATTTCTCTCTTTCTCTTGGTTATATTTGAACGAATGGAAGCACACACACACAAAAAGTGTGGTGTGCGGCTGGTGAAAAAGTGAGGGGGACAAGGAGGGAGCTCCTTTTATACTTAGGGTTAAATCTAGGGTTTAAACGCGTTTTAGATCCGTCTAGCGATCGTATTTCGTTTTCGCTTATCATTTCTTCACCCGACACTTCCCAACTTACATAAAAATAAATAATAATAATAATAGAATGTTTATTTTGCCCGTTATAATAAATTTGTTCAATTAATTCCATCGAAACACGATAATTATTGCGTATACGACATATTTAACAGATTTAATGTTTTAACGCGTTAATTAAAATTCTTGTATCTTTAATATTGTAAATATTTTTAAATAGGTATTTATCAAGGCTATGTACCTCAGCTCGGGAGTCAGATCGTTTAATTAGTTAATACCGATGTTCACACAGTACATTCAGTTTAAAATCCTTAATAGGTCTAATTGGGCCTAAGCTTCTTATTGGGCTTTCAATGGGCCTATTTGGGCCTTCACATCTTATTGAGTCTTGATATTTTATTGGGCATTTATATCGCATTGGGCCTTTATATCCAATTACAATTTAATGTATAAGTTTGTTGGGATTTTCTTACAGTTGTTACATTCTCCCCAACTTAAAAGAATTTCGTCCTCGAAATTAGCTGTTACTACGGTTTAGCATGTTCGAATAGTGGTGGGTATTTTTTTTTTGGTGCATCTCTTCTCAAAGCTAAAATCTGGTTTATCGTTTCTAAGTATCACTATGCTCTAGTCCATCCTAAGGGATTGCCATTTTAACTAATCTGGTATCAAATTTTTATTTATTATGGCATGAAATGTTGACAAAGATCCTAATAATTATGAACAATAAAGCCTAGCTAGAAGTGTCAGTCTATATATATTACAGTTTAACTGTTCATAAGCTGTCATAATTAAAAGTTCACATAAATAAACTTTATTCTCATTAAAAATGTTCCATAAATTACCAAGTTACAATCTAGTTTCCCACATGTTTCATTACGCATCCATTGCATCAATAGTTTCCAAAACCTGATCAATTTGATCTTGTTTCCAAACATAATGTTTCATCTTATATTGAATGTAACCAATTGGTGTCAAGGCTCACAATTCCTTGATCATGTATCTGAATACAATGTTTCTTACAACATAAACATAGAAATCAATTATACATATTGTTCATTTATTGTCTCATCTAAGTTATTAATATAATTAACTCACTTATACATGACATTTGGCACAAAATTGTACATAATGTAAATCAATTTGCATTCTTGGTTACTTTCTTTTACACCATACATTTATGATTTCTTATCTGAGTCTACCAAGTTATTTATTGCTAAACATATCTTTGTTTTCTAAAACCAATAGAGTGAAAGTAACATTCCAAGTAAACGAAGTCTAACGTATAGATTATCAACGACTAAGGTGTAACCGACATATTTTTAATAGTTTAGTTAGGATACAAACCAAATTATGATCATTTCAATAAAGCACAATCACTTTTTATGTTGAATCCAGCTAATGTCTTAACTATGTACAAATGGAGTTATTGAATCTATAAGCCTTGAATAACAAAGAATAGGCTCCAATGAGATAACGATGGTACTACTAAAAGAAGCTAAGGATTTTATTGAAATATTTGGGCCGAGAAATCTTCAGACTAAGTATGTTATCTTAACTTAGGGAGTATAATCGTGATGATGCCTATGTGCTTCATGGATGAATTCGAGAGGTTGACGAAGAATCCCTGAATTAAGGCTATTATGGAATTCCAAAGTAACAAAGTAACAAAGATAGATGGGTTAGATTTCAAATCGAATCGATTACTTTAGATATGCAAAGGATTTTGATTCACTGTTTGTGTCGGGATATTACTCAGAATTGTTTCAAGTGTTTGCAACAATTATCACTTTCTTCGAAACTTTTTAGAATAATAATTAAAGAATAATTCATCATTCATGGGGATAGCATCATCTTGTTTGAATATGTCAAACTTTATGATCATCTGGTTTGGAATATAAGAAACCGGAGATACAAAGATTCAAAGAGGCTTTCTTCCTCACCAAGAAAAGTCGAGGAGTAGTTCTTTCAAAGGCTACTAATCGAATGAAATTATATCGGGAATTTTAGAAACATTAATAGTATGTTATTGTATAAAGGAACGAATGGAGCATTTAAAAGACGTACAGAAACAATTACAAGCTAAACGAACGAGGGTACCTTTTGTTCTAGTGCGGTTACAACTTGATCTCTTTCAGTAAGTCCTTCTAACTAGCCTTTCGACACGCATCACCCTAATGATGACTTCTTGGACCGAAACCTCAATTGTGTGCTTGTTGAGATTGAGCTATTGATTTTCATTAATAATTCCATGAATGTACCCACTTTTGCGAACAAATAGACATGACTTTCGTATATGATACTATCTATTCCAATGATACATTATCTATCATTTATCCCTTTGTCATTGATACATGAAGTTATGAGATGTAGAAGTATAGGTTGTTATTGGTTTCGCAATAGGTCTGACAAATAGGTATGACAAATAAGTATTTCGTGGTTTTGCGCAGTGGATAGAATGTTCTAGATTTCTTCCTTCACATTATGTAGATGACCATAACTTCATTGTGTCATCGCTCTCTTTGCCAGGTTCATTGTCTATCTTCTTGTCTGATCATTTTATTTCATCCCTTAAATTATGGTCTACTAATTTTCTTCTCGTGATAAGATTTTCAACGTATCTCATTGTCATGAATCCTCTTGATGTAAATATTTTATTGATACTACGTCTCGAAGTGATGAAAAGGTGCATTAGGCTCGAACGTGATCTTCACTACTATCCTCAAAGTATGACAGATATTTTCATAGTTTTCACTCTTAAGGTTGACTTTTCGCAAATGATTTTTAACTTTTTATGCTACCTTCTTGTAGCTTTTCTTCTTACAATTTAACACATTCTATCTTATTTGAGATTGATCCTCCTAATTTACTTCCTTGCAGTCCTTCCATACTGCTTAATCCTGGTAACAACACTATCTTCCTCCGGTGACAATCTAGATTAGTTGTCCTTCTTGCTAATTCACTTCATTATCTCTTGATGATGTTTGTACGAGTGAATTCCGATGTAGATCCACCAATGATTAAAATCTCCAAAGTTCCCAAACTCTTCAATTTCAAGATATCCCTTCCTGCACTATGGAGTGGTCGGTATTAACTAGTGTCTTTCGTGTAACTACTCATGAGTTCGGCTTGTTGAAATTTTATAAGTTGTATACCATGAGAATTCTTCTGGTTTTTATATTTCTGTTTAAATGTTTTAGCTGTTATACTACTTGTCATAACACTCAACAATAACACTATCCCAATGTACCGAACATAGTTTATATATAGGGCATACGTAGAGTCAGGCTACCTGCCTTATCAGCCGCCAGCCCACCACTGTTTCGATATATTACGATAGTGTCCTTGCCAAACGTCTTTGACTGTAGATATGTTAGTAAACACTTATCAACTAAACAATTTCCTCTATCAGACTACACATGTTCATAAGATTCACATTGATGCTATGATGCAAATACTGTTTCCTGCAGTTGATCTTCAATGCTTCTCAAAACATTTATTGGCACTATAAAATCTTCTAATCTAAGATTAAATCCTTCACCATTTAATCCTTCACTTCTTCTTTTTCCCGATAATCATCAATTCTAATGGTTTGAAGATCGTCTTTTCCTCTTGGTGTTAATTACCTTCCTTCCCCTTGCTATAATTCGGTAGCCGGTACTGATCGTCGTGTATCAATGTGTATGGAGGTCTCGCTTGCCAAAACAATGAAGTTTTCTTCAAGCAATATTAGGATGCTTAGATGAATCCCATCTTTAGTCTTCGATATGCCGTATACTGAATGACCTTAGCGTCTTCTCTTTTACCTTGCTATCAAAGAATATCTTGATCACTCATATGATCCATGGGAAATACCTTCTTCTCATGACAACCTAACTTCTCAAATTATGTTCTAGGCCAGTAGCTTCATGTTCCATCTATCATATTCACTAAGTGGTGCTCCTTTAAGAATTTATGTATTGTTCGTATATGTCGTCGTTATATAGTTTAGAATCAGTGGTTCGATCGACGGAGTGGATAGGAAAGAGTCAAGATGGTGAATCAAATTGCTTATGAAATAGTATCTCTGGAACGGAATTTCAAGTGATAGAATAAATTAAACTTCATATTAAAGGTTCACATTCCTGCTGTGTGAACTAAGGAATTTCCTCCCAATAGCATACAATTCCATTACTTTAGCTATCAAGAACTGGGGAATGGTTAAGTCAAGGGCGTGTACATTAGAGTCTCAAAAAGAATTAATTGTTGATGAAAGTTTAGAGATCGAAGATGAACTATTAAGGATAACAGAAATAGTGATTACAGACAACAATGGTAGTTGGTTATTAAAGGTGACTAACCTAATGACGATATGAGAAACGGTGAAATGAAGAGTTTCTCAAGTTTATACGTATGATAATTTGAATCTGAAGGTAGTATGTGTCGCAATACATTGATGTCATCACCTGCTTTCTCCTGGGTCTTTGTGATTTTTCACTCACTCGTGTAGCTGTGTGGTTAGTTGAGGAGTACGCATAGTTGATGGTCATAATCAAACTTCTGTGGCTATAAATATAAATTTGATAAAAAGTACAAAGAAATTTTTAAATTTGTAGAATAGAACAGAAGATTCTTGGACGCCTTAAAAGGATTGGAAGTTGACAACCTACATACCTTGATAACAAAGAAGTCATGATTCCCATAATATTTGAGGTAAAAAGAAGATAAGAATACGGGAACGTCGTTTCTACTAGGATAGAAGGAATGAAGAGAAGATAACGTACCATAAAATCTTCGTTGACCTCTTGTGACTTAAATCCTATGCTCATCTCCCAATGTCAACTAATGTTTGTTCCAACACTTATTAACATAACAAGTATTTATATGAATATGCATAAACATTATGTTCAAATTTTATTTTATGAGTGTCTTAGAACTTCCCATGTAACTTCAAATTCACCATTATGTGTGCACCCATAATCCTGAATTTGATTTACATGATTGTTCTAGTTTAACCATTCATGTGCTTCATATGCCTGGGTATTCATGGTCTCACTAGTATCATGTTTCTATATGTTTAGGCCCCTAGATTATCAGGTTAAAGTCTAGGAACTTATCCTAAGGTTCCTAATTCGCTAAAACCTTTGGCTCTGATACCAACCTGTCACAACCCAACCAGGGGCTTGACTAACGATTGATTCAAAACACAAAGTAGCGGAAGACAAAATAAATAATTTACAATTCAACCAAAGGTTTAGTCTAGATATCTAATTTGTTTACAACAAATCTAAAGACATGATTTAACTAGTGGGAGACTTTCTAGAGTTATTAGGTCCATCCAGGCATCAGCACACTTTATTAATCTTTAAGCCAAGTTCTTGTTTTCCATGTAGTGTTCTTGTTCAAGCAACCCTGTATCCGAGTCATACCTGTTTCTAATTACCTGAAAGACATGCTAAAATACGTCAACTAAAAAGTTGGTGAGCTCATGAGTTTTAGTTTACAGACACAATAATAAATAGCATGTGATAATTCAAAAACAATACAACCAACCCTGTTCCATGCTCGGGCGTTTGCCTCATACACTGTTAGCCCACAACATGGTCAAACCAAATTACTTCCCAATTCCGAGACCCGTTCCTGCTCTCGGTCATTTATGTATCATAAGAATATATGCCACAACGGTTGACAATAACCTCAGTGGGGTTTCAACCTTTCTTTTACAAGGCCACCCTTTCGGGCCACTGTGCGTGGGGGATTCCCCAAGTAGTACTACCCATATACTCACCGGCTCTACTTATGAGTTAATGGTTGTAAATTATGTTTAATGTCTAGGGGAAGCAATTTTATTTGAAACGGACGTTCATTATCACATAAATATAATTTTATAAACAATTTATGGAGCATGCTTTCAGTATCCCAAAGTAAAAAGAAAAGGGATCACATGAACTCACCTGGTTGCTTTAACTGGTTCCTTTTGTTCCTGTACAAACATGTCATTGTGCCACTATGCATGATTTGCTATGCTCCCAGAGTTATCATCAAAGCAAGTTCCTATTTGTATTCATCTATACATGTATAAGTTGTAGATTTCATACCTTATGGTTGTTTACTGTGGTCGAGCTCTTTGGGTTAATGTGTTTAAAGTTTACTAGCTTAAAGTTTCATTTTATTACCATACATAACAAAATCTTACCTTGTATTGTACGTAAAAAAAAATGTATGAGCAAATGTTGATATTATTTGTTGTTTAGTATAGCTACTAGTATGCTACTTATGTGACTAGTATGTTTATGGTCTTCTAAGAAAATTAGGGTTTTATCATGACCAATGGACTTATATTTTAAAGTTGGTTCACCTAGTTTGAGAGTTTGAGGAACAATCAATAAAAATTGTTTAAGTATAATACTAGCCATGGTGTCTTACTAATAATATAAATTAATGTAACACACAAGGTATTACAAAACAATAAGATAATTATTATAACATATTCACTTAACTTAATAGGTATTTCATACATCACAAAATAGTTTCAATACATTAATATCTAAGATATTTTACATGTTGTATTTATTGTATATACTAACTATTGTACTTATTTTAAATATTGAATAAGAAAGTGTTTAAAGTATTCATAATTTATTTTCTATGTTTAAATGTAAGGGAACACTCCTATATGAATCAATTATCAAGGATAATAATAATAATAATTTCACTAATGATATTAATATCGGTTTATTGATAAATTTTTAATTATGAGTAAAACTATAAAAATGGTATCATATATTATATGTTAAGATAATCATTATGTTTTTAATAAGTTCATATTCATATAAATAATAAATTGAAAGTCATGAAAACATTCTTTAGCAATATGCTTAATGTGTTGACTAAAATGTAGAAAGTTACTAAGTATTCTTATCAATATTTAAATCGACACTTTTGTTAAGTTATTATTTGTTTAACACTAGCATATTACATATTATATAGGTATGCACATCATTATTATAAAATCCACCCTTATTTATATTTTGATTATTCATAAATGTATAAAATCAATGGTTAACATGTTGAATTAATCATGTTTATAAACATATGATTATACATAAACTATTTATCGTATTTTAAATCATCTTGCTAAGTTTATCTATAACATGCATAACTAGTTACTAAATCACCATATTTTATGACCATATATATGTGGAGAATTTGTTATACTTTTACACCCTTTATATGTAGAGATATATGTATACATATATACATAGACACACACCCACGTACACATATGTATAGTGGCTGAGTTTCATTATTTGAATCTAATACTTTTATTAAGTTTTAATTTATAAATAACAATAAATTCGTATCCTCAATGTGACAAGTTTAAATTAAATTTTAATAAGTATCCATGTTATATGTTTAGATTTTTAATACCCATTTGTTAAGTGTACAAATACATATAATGATGTGATTATATATAATCGCCTATTAAATTTTATTATTCACTTGACTAAACATAAATTCTTGTAACTTATAAGAACACTAGAGATGTTTACATTTGTAAAACATAAAAGTTTGTAATGTTCTAAATTCATGTATATATATACATCTCACCATCTTACTCGTTTAATGGTTTCGTTAAACATTTTTGTTATTAGCTAACTATCATGAATCATATTTTATCCTATTTAACCCAAATACTCAACCACTTACTTGCTTATTTAAACAATAATCATACATTAAAAGTTAATGGCGCGCGATTTTACCTTCCCACTCGTTTAATTCACGTACAGTCTAATTTAATTAACCGATCGTATGTTTCATAATCCGAACATGTTTCTAGACTCGTTTTTAAATAACGAAATAAATCGAGCGATCGGTTTTTGCTAATGCCCAAGGCTGTCCGGGTTTGACCCGTTCCATCCACGTCTGACTTTCGTTGACCGAAGCTTGGAACACGCTAAAACCCTAATCTCTTGTACCTCCATTCTCCGGCCACCACCATAGCTGTTCCACCGTCACTAGCCACCTCATATGGACCATTACAGCCACATGGAACCATCCAAAATACACGTTTTAGAACAAAATAATCGAGTGAATGTCAATGCATATGTAGATCGGAGCTGTTTAAGTCATTTATTACCTTAGGAAGTTGGTTTTAGGGTGGAACACGGCTCGAACAGCCTCTACCGCCCGCCCAAACCACCGCAGCCGACCACCTCCTTCACAAGAATCGTACAAAAACGCACTCATATCAACAATAACCCTCAAGAAAACGACATGCATGTGTAAATCGGATGTGATCTTGTCATTCCTTACCTTCTGTTCTTCGGCTGGAGTGGAGGAGCCACCAGTATCACCTTGTACAACGCGAATCGTGCCGCTACTGCGGCCCTAGGTGGAACCCTAGCCGCTACCACCACTGCATGCACCCTCCTATGCTCATTCCACCATCTGGTAACCCCGGCGACTACCTCAAACTCGACCTGGGTCCTTAGCCGCCGTTCGTTTGGGGTAAAAACCCTAGCCGCCGTCGCATTTATCGCCCCTTTTTGACCCCTCTAGAGTCGATATCTTGCGAAGCTGAAGAAGGAAGGGCTGTAGAGCGCAGGGAGAGGAGATCGGTGATGTCGTCCTCTTGTTCCACCGCCGTGGTGCCGCCGTAGCTCCGCCGTGAGCCGCCTTGGACCGCCGCTACTCATTTCTCTCTTTCTCTCGGTTATATTTGAACGAATGGAAGCACACACACACAAAAAGTGTGGTGTGCGGCTGGTGAAAAAGTGAGGGGAACAAGGAGGGAGCTCCTTTTATACTTAGGGTTAAATCTAGGGTTTAAACGCGTTTTAGATCCGTCTAGCGATCGTATTTCGTTTTCGCTTATCATTTCTTGACCCGACACTTCCCAACTTACATAAAAATAAATAATAATAATATTAGAATGTTTATTTTGCCCGTTATAATAAATTTGTTCAATTAATTCCATCGAAACACGATAATTATTGCGTATACGACATATTTAACAGATTTAATGTTTTAACGCGTTAATTAAAATTCTTGTATCTTTAATATTGTAAATATTTTTAAATAGGTATTTATCAAGGCTATGTACCTCAGCTCGGGAGTCAGATCGTTTATTAGTTAATACCGATGTTCACACATTACGTTCAGTTTTAAAATCCTTAATAGGTCTAATTGGGCCTAAGCTTCTTATTGGGCTTTCAATGGGCC